>JAQYXR010001699.1:0-27230 GCA_030545055.2 Neoaliturus tenellus | reverse complement strand
GCTTTGTCTCAGTTATTTATTGTGAGACGCATCAGCAACATCGAGACTCCCACGTCACAGCGTCGCGGTGGCTGAGCGGTCTAATCCGCTACCGAACTGAGCGCGGAGGGGAAAAGTTCAAGTTCGGATCCCGCTCCAAGTAACTCTTTTTGCTGTGACAAAATCTATAATGTACTTTTTGCTGCCTACTACGAAGTAACTGATCACTTCTCCACTAGATTGCAGCTGGCTCTTCAATATAGCAAAGGTGGAACTTGGAAGAATTCTGCTTATGATTTTTTGTCTGCCTTCAACTTTACTAACGCAAAATACTTCCATTACTGTTTTGCGGATTGTATTTTCATTACTGAAGGCATTTTGTTTACTTTATTTTTACCCCTTTGCTGCTTCTGATTTTATCAGAAGTTTTGACAATGTTTACTGGCGATGAAGTTGTCTATGAGACACCAGAGATCACAGAAGATTGTCAGGAAACAACAATTCTTACTCTTATGAACGAAATCAATCACATTGAAGCCAACCATCCAGGTGTATCGATGGAAAATTTAACTACGAATATATCAAAGTTATTGGAGACAATTGATCATTCAAACGAAGAAACAAAGAAAAAGACAATGAATATTGAGCTTTATAAAGCTGAATCAGAGGTATTATCTTCAAAATTAAGTTGAGAAAAGGAACGCAGACAAGACGAAATGAACAGCTCCTTCAAAATACAAGACGACGCCGCAGAAAAAGTTGGGCAATTGAACTCTCGCATCGAGGCACTCGAAGAGGCCGTGCGGCTAAGGGACAGTGACGTCTCATCGTTGATGGCGGAGAAAAATCACCTCGGTGTCAAGTTGGGCGAGTTGTCGAACAAGATAAAGACTCTCGAAGAAGAAAATAAGAAACAGTTAGATGTAATAAGGAAAAATAATGTTACTTATAATCTAGCTAAGAAAGAAATTGTTAACTTAAGTAAAATGGTAAAAGACAAATGGGTTGATGATGACATTATTAGCGACTACTTTGTATCTTTAAAAAACTATGGGGCCTCAAAAAAATGTTTTTTTATTGGTCCTGCTCTTGCACAGCTAATTAAGTTGGGAAATACTAATGTTATATCTGGGTTAACAAGTTCTTTGGAATTCATAAATTGTAAATATGTTTTTATAAATGTAAATAATAGTGAAGATTTACAAAATAGTGGGTCTGGTTCGCATTGGTCATTGATGTTTGTTGATAAATGTAAATCGGAAATAGAAGCCTTCCATTTAGATACAATGTCCGGAATAAATGAGACTTGTGCATTAACTATTGCATTAAATTTAAATATTCATCCAGACAAATTTCATACAGTTCACTGTTTTCAGCAGAATAATAGCTATGAGTGTGGAATCAATGTCTTGGTACACACTAAACTGATATTCCACTATTTCTGTGTTCCTTTATCAGAACAGACTTTTTTAAAGTGGTTTCATTTGAATCTTTTTCCTACTGCGGAACACAGAGACCCTGTAATTCCTTGTGAAACGACGGGCATTGGTAAAGTATCAGTGGTTTTGGAAGGCGAAGGTCAGGACAAATCAGTAACTCCAATTGTAGTTAAAAAAACAAATGATGATAAATGGACTCTTGTCAAATCAAACAAACCGTTAAATGTTAGGAATGTATGTTCTAGTTCAGAGTTAAAGAATGACATCGAATGTAAAAATAGTTTTACCATTTTAAGTAATCTTGACAATGTTGAAACTGGGGAAATTATTGTGAAAAACAATTCCGGTAGTTGGAAAACATCAAATCAAAATAACTATAAATGCAAATCCAAGTCTAAAACTAAAGGAGAGAGCGAACTCGTATGTAAGACTAATTGTACTGTTTTAAGTCCGAAGGCTGTCAAGAAAAAAAGACAGTCTCCTTTGCCCTGTAACAATGACATCGTAAATGATGTAAGTCACCCAGGAGGAAGGAGTAGAGTTTTACTGATAGGAGATTCGATGATTCGCTTTGCAAGCGAAGATAGTTATAAGAAAGGGGCTTTAGTTGAGTGTTGTCCTGGTGGTAGAATACAGGATGTTAAGTCTAGACTGCTTAAATACACAGGTTATGATTTGTCAGTAATATACTTTCATGTCGGTACTAACAATCTTAAGAAGGCGTACCGGGGAAGAGCAGGATACAACGGTGGGCAGGGAAAGCGGGAGGCACTCCATGCAATGGCTGACTTGTTGTTCACTGCAAAAACTAAATTTCCTAAATCTAGAATTTTTGTGAACAGCATCATAATAAGGTCTGATTTATCTTATAAATCTCTTTATGATTTCAATGAGCAGTTAGAATTAATGTGCAGCAATTTTAGTGTTTCGTTTGTGGAGTCAAACTGTCGTGTTGGTAGAAAGCATCTTGCTGAGGATGGCAGGCATCTCAGCAGAAAAGGCAACTCTTTGTTGGACATGCTATTCAGTGAGATAATTGACTGGGCTTTGAATGCTAGTGCAGAGAACGATTCAAACTGTTGTCCAAAAAATCATGTAGAACAAGATAAACCAAGAGGATAGAATAATACATTCTGAACAGAATAACTCATCAATAAACTCGGGAAACTTAAGTGTCGAGAGGGTAGGAGACGTTATTTAAAATTGGCACACATTAACATGCGTTCGCTAGGTACTGGTTTTGATGAAATGTGCGCTTTGGTCAAAGACTTTGAGATCGATTTGATTGGGGTATCAGAAACTTGGTTGTCTGTAAACACCCCCTCAAACACTTATGAAATGTCTGGTTTCACTTTTATAAGATCAGATCGTGTGGTTGATAATCCTGGTATGGGCCAGGCTGGTGGAGGAGTTGCTATATACATAAGAGATTGCATTCAATTTACTCAGTACAATTTAAATAACGTTGACCAACACATTGAACACATTTCTATTATTGCCCGAATGGGGTGTGAAAGACTTGGCATATGCATTGTTTACAGACCTCCTGATACAAATTATACTGCTTTGGAGTCTTTGTTTCACGCTGCATTTGTTGACATGGCTATTGAAGTCGATAAAGTTATAGTTTTGGGTGATATAAATATAGACCTCCTTTCAGATAATCGCTGTGATGTAAAATTTATGAGGCGGCTCTTGCATTCGACGAACACCGTTCAACTTATAAATGAGCCTACTAGAGTCACAAGTGAATCTGCCACTCTCATAGACCACATTATTGTTGAAAACTCAACGAAACTAAAACGATTTGGTGTTATTGATGCTTCGAATGTAAGAGATTACAGAGGCAAGAAAATAACAGATCATAAA
The DNA here is from genome assembly GCA_030545055.2 of Neoaliturus tenellus. Classification (NCBI taxonomy): domain Eukaryota; kingdom Metazoa; phylum Arthropoda; class Insecta; order Hemiptera; family Cicadellidae; genus Neoaliturus; species Neoaliturus tenellus. The sequence continues at coordinate 23,943 of JAQYXR010001699.1, read as the reverse complement.
ATGATTTATGGTTGTGTTGACATCGTTAAACGGAAAAATAAAGTACAAATGGTGTCATATAGAGATTTTTCAAAGTTCAAAATAGACAAGGCTTTAAGAGACGTGTCAGCAGTAGACTGGGAAAGTGTCACTCAGATCTCAGATGTGAATGAAATTGAAGAGTTTATTTCTTGTAATATAAGGCGCATTTATGATAGGCACGAACCTATAGTGCAAAAACGAGTTTCAAAGAACAAGGCACCTTGGAGAACGCTTGAGATTGATAGTCTTGTCAAAGAGAAAAATCGTTTGAGACGAAAATATTGGAAATATGAACAACCTTGTGACTGGGAAGAATATAAAAATATAAGAAACAAACTAAACTTTCTAGTGTGGAAAGCAAAAAGATCATATTACACGACGTCCATAAGTAATTCAAAAAGCCCTAAAGAATTTTGGTCACTTATGCGCAGATGCAATGTATTGAACGGGAAAGAAGAACATAGCTTCTCATCCCTAAACATAGATTACATAAATAAGTATTTTGTTGGAATGGGGTCACAAATTGAGCCAGAAAAAAGTCTTATAAACTATTATAAGGATAATAAGAAAGATGGTATTGAGAGTTTTTGTCTTAAAAATGTAACAGAAGTAGAGGTCAAGTCAGCATTGAACAGCATAAGATCAAGAGCAATTGGCTGTGATAACATTGATATTTTTATGATAAAGTCTATGAGCCCCTACTGCCTGTCAGCAATTACTCATTTAATAAATCAATCATTCAAAAGTGAATGTTTTCCCGATGCTTGGAAACGAAGTGTAGTGATGCCCTTGCCAAAAATTAAAAACCCGTCTAATGTTGAACACTTAAGGCCTATATCCGTATTGCCGGCATTATCTAAAGTTGTGGAAAAACTTGTTGTTAAGCAGATAACTGAATTTATAGAAAAAGAAAATGTTCTGCCAAAGCAGCAGTCAGGCTTTCGGAAAAATTTCAGTACTTGCACTGCTCTTTTAAACCTTTTTAGTGATCTTTTTGAAGCAAAAGATAAGAATCGATGCAGCTCCTTAGTTATGCTTGACTATTCTCAAGCGTTCGATTCAATATCTCATGAATTATTATTGGCGAAACTCAATTATTATGGATTTGATAGTAGCGCACTGAATTGGATAAGATCATATATTGGAAACAGGACTCAAGTAACTAAAATAAAAACCCAATTTTCAGAACCGATGGCAAAAGATAGGGGTATTCCACAGGGCTCCTGCTTGGGGCCAATATTTTATAATATTTACGCTGCAGATATAACAAAGGTTATAACGAATTCCAAGTTACACTTATATGCAGATGACTGTCAGATCCATTTTACATATGAGAAACCATCCTACATTAAGGCTTTTGACATCATTAACGACCAACTGAAAGCTGTTTCAGTCTGGTCAGCAAACCATGGCCTGAAATTAAACGCAAACAATTGTGAAGTCCTGCATGTAGCACCTCAAAGCATCCTATGTGAAATGAAGTCAGGCAAAAGTGGTTGCATAGAAATTGATGGTATTAGCCTTCAGGTCCTCAATAAGGTGAAGACACTTGGTGTGGTCTTGGACGAAGACCTGACACTGTCTCACCATGTAAACTTGAAGTGTCAGCAAGCCTTGGGCCGCTTACGAGGACTATATAGGTTGAAAGACATTTTACCCGAGGAGGCCAAGTTAAAGCTTGTTAGGGCCTTAGTACTATCAGCCTTTGAGTATTGCTTCGCAGCATATGGTAATAGTATTTCTAAAGGCGATCTTAACAAAATAGAAAAAATGCAAAATTCGGCCCTGAGATTTGTGTATGGTACAAAAAGATCAGACCATATAACGCCTTACAGAGAAGCTGCGCAGAGAATGACAGTAGGTAAAATATGTAACCTTTTTACCTGCTCATTAATATACAAAACTCTAAAGAACAAACAGCCTGCGTACCTTAGCGAGAGACTGCTAACTCGGCGGGAAGTCTCTGGGCGCACAACGAGACACAATGAGTTGCTGCCCTTCCCAAGAGTTAATCACGAATTGGGTAGGAAAGCATTTTCCTATTTTGGCCCAGTTTTGTACAATGCTCTCCCCAGCCATATTAAACAGGAAAGGACAATATTTAGTTTTAAATCAAAGCTGAAAGAATTTTTAAATCAGTAACTGTTTTTTCTGTAAATTTGCTTTTAGTTAAGTTAGTATTTATAGTTTTTTTTATTGTAATCAAATTCATTGTAGACAAGAGTTATTCTGAAAAACAGCCATATTGTCTGAGAAGCGCTTGCTAAATAAAGACCTTTTTATTTATTTATTATTTATTATATCTATATTTGAGCGGGGTTGACCAACAACTTCAGACCAAACCCTATCCAACGACACCAAAAACTTTGAAATCGGTTGAGAATTGTAGGAGGAGTTCTCAAGAGAAGAAAACCCTTAGCGTATTAAATAAGTACTAGTAAATTATACGTGTTGCTCGAAATCGAGCAATTTATTTTAATACAATACAAAAGTTACTTTTAGCTCTAAATCAATGACATCCGACCAATCCAATATTGTGAATATCTTTAATCGCCAAAACTACACGTATTTACAGCTGATTATTAACAGATGTTTGAAATGCTTTATTCATTAATCCCAATGTTATTTAAATGGGAAATTTTGAGGTTTCAATGGTGAATCTCGCCTTTATTTTCAGCCTGATTCTCATCAGTTTTTGGCGGAAACAACTACAGACCAAACCCTATCCAACGACACCAAAAACTTGAAAATCGGTTGAAAATTGTAGGAGGAGTTCTCAAGACAAAAAAAAACCCTTAGCGTATTAAATAAGTACTAGTATACGTGTTGCTCGAAATCGAGCAATTTATTTTAATACAATACAAAAGTTACTTTTAGCTCTAAATCAATGACATCCGACCAATCCAATATTGTGAATCTCTTTAATCACCAAAACTACACATACTTACAGCTGATTATTAACATATGTTTAAAATGTTTTATTCAATCCCAATGTTATTTAAATGGGAAACGTTGAGATTTCAATGGTGGATAGCGCCTTTATTTTCAGTCCGATTCTCATATATTTTTGGCGGAAACAACTACTTACCAAGCCCTGTCCGTGTCCAATGACACCAAAAACTTGAAAATCGGTTGAAAATTGTAGGAGGAGTTCTCAAGACAAAAAACAGCCCTTAGCGTATTAAATAAGTACTAGAGATCGCCTCCTGATCGAAATTCGATCAAAATTTTAGTTGATCTGGACCCAATAACTCTTAAAACATTTTATAATCGAAACATCTGTTCTCCCTATTTTTCTAGAAGTTGTTTTTACAACAGCTGTCTGTTAATCAATCAACTATCCATCCTCCATAAGATTAACATTGGAACTTTGAAAGCCTGTGGGGCGTAGCCCTAGGGTCCGATGAGAATTAGAATGGGATTCTGCTCATCTACAGCACTATACCTTTCTATCGGTATGCGCGGATTTCTCCTACGATGCACACAAGCTGAGAAAAAAGGAGGAAAAGAAACATGCTTGCCTATTAATATATAGATAGACTAGAGATCGCCTCCTGGTCGAAATTAGTACAGTAAAATTAGGGTTTTAGATCGGCAACTGATGTGCATTCCCAAAAATTTGATAAGAGCTACTTTTAAGGACTATAATTAAAGATCCGATGAGTCCCCAAAAAATAAAGTTGTTTTTCACCTATAAAACCACTTTTCAAAATGGCGGTTTTTTGGTAATGGTAGGTATACATTTTGAAAAAAATTATTTATTTTTATTTTTCACCTGCCTTGTTCAATATAATGTTGTGACACCGCCACCGATAATTTTTTAATGGGAAGTAGTTCATAATGACCGGTCGTTAATTTTTGGCCGCCATCTTGGATCCGCCATATTGGATGAAAGTTATTTTTTTGTTACGTAAAGATAGTGTTGTGACACATCATCTCAAAGTAGATTTTTACGCTGATTACAATGCCACAATCCGTTTTTGAAAATCTTGGTTCGTTTTAAAGATACACTCAAATAAAAATTCAACCCTATATATTTCTTATGGGCATTTCGAAATTTAAATTCATTTTTCATTATTTTTCTTTTATATCTAGTTCTAATTGAGGAATTCTGTTAATTGTGACCTTAAAATACTCAGTAATATTCCTGGCATTAATTTTAGCTATTCTTCATTTAATTTGGAGGATATTTAAACGAGTTATATCCTTCTATTTAATACAATACTTCATTTTTTTTTAAATTCGCTTTTAGTTAAAGATTAATATCTCAAGATCTAAATAAGACACAAAGTTAGTTCTGGTCTTAAAACAACTAGTACATCAATGTCTTTAATTTGAGCTATTGACCATTGAAATTCGTTGGATATTAAGTGGCTTATAACTGTATAATCAACATAAAATTTATTGGTTCCTGAAATTCGTCTTTAGTTAAAGACGTACAACTCAAGTTGTAAATGATATTCTAGGTTCGTTTTGGTCTTAAATTACACGATACGTTATTGGCTTTAATTCCATATATTGATTGTTAAAATTGGATACGTTTAAGATGTGATATTATACACTTTTCAATAAAAAATATTTCCATTTCTGAAATTTAGGTAAAGTTTAAAATTTACAAACCGTTTCAAACCAAGCCAATTCGAACGAACAAAAACTCTAAAGAAGCCCATTGATCCACTGAGTGATCTGATACCAAAATTAACAACCTATCTCAATTCGAACAGGATATATGAGGAAAAATAAGCAATAAGTATAATCAAAATTTGAAACGTCCATAAGAAATGTATGGAGAAGAATTTTAATTTCCGTATATCTTATAAACGGAAAAATATTTTCAAAAACGGATTGCGACATTGTAATGAGCGAAAAAAATCTACTCTGAAATGATGTGTCACAACACTATCTTTACATTAGAAAAAACCAACTTGTATCCAATATGGCGGATCCAAGATGGCGGCCAAAAAATAAAGCCCGTAAAAATAAAGTATTTAGTACCCAACAATTATTGGAGTTGGTCCCACAACATAATATTGAGGCGATGCGCGTAAAAAATGAAAAAGGGGAGCTTTTTCAAAATTTATTTCATTACAAAAGAACCGCCATTTTGAAAAGTGATTTTATAGGTGTAAAACAACTTTGTTTTTTGGGGACTCATCAAATCTCTTTTTCTGGAGCTTGAAGGAAGGTCTCCTGAAAATTTCATGGACGCACATCAGTTGCCGATCAAAAGGTTGTTTTTGGCCTTATTTTACTGTACTATCAGTTGATCTTGATGACTCAAGAAGTTTAAAGCATTTTAAAACGAAACATCTATTTTTTTGTGTTTTTCTAGCATTTGTTTTACAACAGCTGTAGCTGTATAATGATTCAATCAATTATTCTTCATCCATAAGATTAACATTGGAACTTTGAAAGCCTGTGGGGCGCAGCCCTGGAGTCCGACGTGAATTAGAATGGGATTCTGCTCATCTACAGAACTATACCTTTCAAATGGTATGCGCAGATTTCTGCTACAATGCATACGAGCTGAGAAAAAAGGAGGAAACGAAACATGCTTGCCTATTAATATATAGATAGATATAGATATGTAACAAAGAATCAATCTCGCAAAAGGCATGGTAAATTTAATTGAGATTTAAACACAAATTAGTCCTAACCAAAAGGAATTACAATAAAGAAATTATATGACAAATGGCGGGACAATTTATAATGCATTTAGCATTGCTCTTATGGGAGATAAATCCAACGTGACGGCACCGGACGCCTCTTTAACGCCCTCAAGGCGATTTCAAAGGTGGATAGCGCCTTTATTTTCAGTCCGATTCTCATCAGTTTTTGGCGGAAACAACTACAGACCAAGCTCTATCCAACGACACCAAAAACTTGAAAATCGGTTAAAAAATGTAGGATGAGTTCTGAACACAAAAAACCCTTATCGTATTAAATGAGTATAGATAGATAGATAAGCAATTCTCCCTTTGAGCAAGATCCCAGGGCGTAGCCAAGGGTTTTAATCTCATTACAGTCTTTATGACAGCAATGGTTGTCCTGGGATCTGCCTGTAGTAGCTCTAAGTACTGTTATATTGGCATTAATTTAAATGATGGTTGTCCATACAAAAATACTTAGCTACTTTTCTTCATAAACATTTGGTTTAACTTCCGACATTGTTTAAAAAGGGATTATAGAATAGGAACTACCAACGCCAGCTGTTTACTTCAATCTATACTTAATACGCTATAATGTTTTTTTTTATCATTCTGCACGAAATCAGCCTGTTTTTTGTTCTCTCAATAGTACCAAAACCGATTCTTTTTTGTCCTAGGACTGAAAAATCATCTGGAGAATTTTTTAGGTCCTAGTACTGAAAAGTCAGCTGTTTGCTAAGTATATTATTATTGATTTATTAATGTTGAGGAGCAGAACTTTGAAATTCAAACGTTATAAAGAGCATTGTTTGTAAATAACAGAAATGTAAACATTGCATATTACTTACTTTGTAAATATAACCTCGAAAATACAACTTAATAGTTAACATTTTTAACGATCAAAAGTCTAATTTTGCATTGTGATAAAAAACGTTGTTCATCACTCGGAGCAAAAGTGTCTTTTTGATGCTTAATCGTTTTTAAAAACTCGGCTGCGCCTCGTTTTTAAAACACGATTGCGCACCAAAAAGACCCACTTTTGCTCCTAGTGATGAAAACTACTATTAAGAGACCTCCTCTTTCAGTTATCAACTGATTTTTAAGGTTTTTTTGTGTCGTTTAATAGGATTTGGTTTAGAGTTGTCTCCGCCAAAAATTTATAAGAATCAGACTTAAAATAAAGGCGCTAGCCACAAATTAAATTACAAAATTTCCCATTAGAATAACACCGGGATAGAGTTGAACATTTTAAACATTTGTTAATAGAGAGTTTTTGCACATACGGTAAATGAATACGGTAAACGCCAAACGATATTTAATTTATGGTTGATTTACCTATTTATACTGCTTAAAGCTATTAAAACTTGTTGAAAAGTGATCAGCGGTAAAAGTTATACGTTATATATCCAGTTCCCCCACAGCGAACTGCGAATTATTTATAAATTTGCTAATATAAAAATAGCGTTTAGCGTTTACCGTAATGTTTACCGTACGTTGCAAAAACTCTCTAATGTACAGCTGTAAATACGTCTAGTTTTGGGATTACTGATATTCATAATATTGAATTGGTCGTATATCATTTGTTTAGAACTTAAAGTAACGTTTGTATTGTATAAAAATTAATTGCTCGGTTTCGAGCAACAAGTAAACTAATAATATTAAATCTATATATTCTTACTAGTATATGTGTTGCTCGAAATCGAGCAATCTATTTTAATACAATACATATTTTACTTTTAACTCTAAATCAATGACTTCGGACCAATCCAATATTGTGAATATCTTTAATCACCAAAATCTACACTTATTTACAGTTGATTATTAACAGATGTTTAAAATGCGTTATTCAATCCCAATGTTATTTAAATGGGAAAATTTGATATTTCAATGGTAAATCTCGCCTTTATTTTCAGCCTGATTCTCATCAGTTTTTGGCGGAAACAACTACATACCAAACCCTATCTAACGACACCAAAAACTTGAAAATCGGTTAAAAATTGCAGGAGGAGTTCTCAAGACAAAAAGACCCTTAGCGTATTAAATAAGTATAGATTTCATACGCCAAGACCTTTTTTGAGAGTAATTATGAACCGATTTTCAAGTTTTTGTTGACTTTGGATAGGACCTGGTCTGAGTTGTTTCCGCTAGAAAACTATGCGCACTTAAAATAAGGGCGCTATCCACAAAATAAATTAGAAATTTTCCCTATAGAATAAAATAGGGATTGGGTTGAGCATTTTGAACATCTGTTAATTTACAGGTGTAAATCCGTGTAGTTTTTGGTGACTACTGGCATTCACAATATTGGATTGGTCGGATGTCATTGATTTAGGACTAAATGTAACTTTTATATTGTATCAAAATAAATTGCTCGATTTCGAGCAACAAGTACTCCTAGAGTACTTCCTACTTCCTAAAGAGTAAAAATGCAACGAACGGTATATGGTGTCATTTGATCAACATTGCTATTTTGGACGTCCCGCGGGGAATAGCTCTAGGTAATTTATAGTAAACTGCGAGTCAGGTGCGACAGCTGTAACCAACAGGGACCTACCTTCCTTGAAAGTGTCATGCTCTAACATCTCATAGTTTACCGTTATGGCAACCGAGTCAGACAAGAACTCTGCGTTATTTATAGATTGATATTTTACTTTAGTTAGAGGCTTGGACGGAGCGTTTGAGCTCATCCTAAGGCTGATGGAAACGAATTAGCTCGTTAATCCTATATCCTATACTCTAAAACAAGTAAGATATATATGTACGTATGTATGTATCTACACTAACACGTGGTAAGATCCACGTGTTACAATTTCATCAACCTTATACCACAGCGCAATTCTCTTGGTCCCACATTAAAAATCCTCAATGTCCAGTGAGCGGAGCAAATGAGCTCATCTTGAAAGAAAAAAGCCTGTGGGATTGAAATTTCAGCGTACAGTCTGTGACTGATACACTATGACTACGAAAATTGTTTAGGTTTACCGAGTACAGTATATGCTAGCCTCCAGGGGCCTATTTCATAATAATCTACTAGTTACAAGTTGTAACTTGTAATTTCCATAAGACTAGTTGTTGCCCGTCGATACTCGACGGATACAGCTCCATTAGTGGAAACATGTTAGGTAGTCTATAAAATGTACTTCTTTGAACTACTATTTCCTTGCGATATTTTTTCTTGTAACAAATTTTCAAAACGAAAAATTGATTTAAAAACAATGAAATTTTATAGCTTACATGTGATTTAGTATTTGGAATACCAATACCGATAGGAGAGAAAGACAAAAACCCATAACATTGTATAAGTAATATAACTGTCGTTACAAACTTAAACTGTCGTTATCTCAACTGCCAACTACAATGTAAAGCAGTGTATTTTCCTTATAAATAATAATAGCTTCTAAAATGTATAAAAAATAATATACGGTAGTGGAAAATTTTTTTTTTTATTGATGAGTAATCTACATACTTTTATTCATTTGTTAAAAAAAGTTCACTAACTTGTTATTTCTAACACATAATTAATCTTAATTAAACTTTAAAAGTATCTTTCAATTATTATTTAAAGTCTTGTAAGTATTATTTTCTTGAATATTTTCTTGTCGTCATTTAAATTTGCATTTTACTATCACCCTTTGTTGCTGATATATTGTTACACCTTGTCATCGAATAGTAGTGTCTGTTATTTACACATTTAATTTTAAGTTTCATTTTTATTTTTTTATTGAATGTTGTACGTTAATTTAAATTACTTCGATTGCACAAAATATATAAGTAACTTCCACTAAAATCATCATTTCTTTCTTTGTACGTCCAATTGTTAAAATATTTGTGCTTTTGATCTAAGGTCTGTTAATTTTGATAACATACTATGTCCGTTAAATGCATAAATCAATATCTACAAACACACTTTTAAAGAACCTCCTTAAAAACAACATTTGCTGTTATATCACTTTTTGGAACAATTTGAATTTTTAGATCATTAAAAGAACGGACTCGAGACATAGCAACATACAACTGTCCATGGCTAAAAACAGGCTGGGGTAGGTAGATTCCTACTCGATCTAATGTTTGCCCTTGAGCTTTATTCACAGTCATGCAAAATGCTAGTCGAATAGGGAATTGTCTCCTCTTGAATTCAAATGGCAGGGTTGCATCAGATGGTATAAGGTCTATTCTTGGTATTAAAGCTGTTTCTCCCATATTTTTTCCATCAATGAATTCTAAAATCAAACTGTTGTCGTTCATTTTCTTCACTACCATTCTTGTGCCATTTAGAAGACCTTGAGTAACATTAATATTCCTTAATAACATTACAATAGCACCTTCTTTCAAAGTTAGATTGTGGGGAGGCAAACCACTCAACTCCAGGCTGTTTAAAAATTCTGAGGGGAACTGAAGGATTTCCCTTTCTTCTTCCGTGATCAAATTATTAACACTGATGTATGATCTTGATGTTCCAGGTAAAAGGGCTAAAACCCTTGAATTTATATCATCGCAGTGTTCATTTTTCGGAGCTAAAATTGCAACTTTTGAAAGTTTTTTAATTTCATCAAGATGTAAAATTTGGTTAACTGTACAAAAAATCTCTGTTACTATGTCTTTATCTGTGAGAATGCTTGAAGGAAGTTGAATTGAATTTGGATCGTTAGAATTTTGAACTGGAGGATACTGCCCATTACCAATATCTAATAAAAATTCACAAAACTGATGTTCTTCTTCTTTTGCCCGCATGTTTTTGTGTAGCTTAAAAATGTTGAATTTTGACCAAAGTGGGGAGAATTTTATACAATTTTGAACAATTCTTTGCCTAGAAGCATGAGGTACCACTGGCAAGACTTGTCTGAAATCACCTCCTAAAACTATTACTTTACCTCCGAAAGGAATGTCATTATCCATAATGTCTCTCAGGAGTCTCTCAACACACATTAATGAGTGTATATTGGCCATTGATGCCTCATCCCAAATGATAAGTTTTGAATTTCTAATCTCAGCAGCTGCTTTACTATTAAATTTCATTGATGAAACAGATGTTTCGTTTAAATTTAATGGTAACTTGAACTTACTGTGAACAGTACGGCCGTTTGGTAAAAGCATAGCTGCAATCCCAGTCCAAGCAACTGAAATTACCTCAAATCCTAAATTATAGCATTTCTGAATCAGACACTTGTAGATAAATGTTTTCCCAGTACCACCTGGGCCATCAATAAAATATGCATGGCATTTATCAACTGTTTCTTCTTGTATTGCGCTTACAATTTTTTCAATTATAACTATTTTTTCATTGTTGGCACTTTCTAACATGGAATTAAGATCAAGATTAGGGTTGATATTGTTTCCCACAGGAAATCTTACTTAATTGCAAGCTGGTAAGTTAAATGCCGTCAGGCTGTATCCATGAATAGTCAATGTGTAATCTATGTCTCTAACACTCATCTGATATGCCATCGTTTTTTCACTGTGTAGACTATAATCTTCACTCATGGCATCTTTAAAGCATTCCCACAACTGCAGTACATTAGATGGTCGTTGAAACACGCAAACGTAAGCAAATAATTGTCTTAATTGAGATGGCATTTGGAAAGAAGACGCCTCTAGAAGACAACGATGCCACTCATTATCATCTTGTAGTAACCCTCTTTCAAAGGCAGCTTCCTTAAATGTAAAATACTCTTTGCCTTTGTAACTTTTAAGATCAGCAAAGCTTGTGGCACCTGCGACATGTAGAAGTAGTAGTCGAAGATGATATCGCTCACTTTCCAATGGAGATACGTTATACATTCTTCCTATGATTTTAGTACGTCTTGACTACCGTTTCTTCCAAATCCGCTTATTTCTGTCCCAACAATAATAAACAGGTGTTTCAGGGTAAATATAAGTAGACTTGTTATCTGCATCTTTGTTTAGATTGAACCATCCCATTAGCTCTGTGTTTTTAAGTTCTGCTCGAAGAAGAGCTTCAGTGGCTTTATCATCATGGAAGTAAATTTGCTGTTCGTTTGGTAAATGAACTGGTAGTCTTACTATGATGTGCGATTGTTCATGCATTGGGAATGAAAATATCCTGTAAGCAGCTTCGCTTGAACTTACATATCTAGTGTTTAAGTATGCGGTCACTTCATCATGATTAACTGTACCATCAGCTGCAACGATCTGAACGCTTGCACAATCATGGCCTTTATAAACATATTTATGAATGTACTTAATGCTTTGAACAGTAGCACAAACTTCAACGTTAATGTGTGCTTCAAAATAGAGTATTAAAAACGGGTTGTAAGGCACAATAAAACGATTATCAATTTCCAAGTTATGACCTTTTACTTTTTTCACAATAGTTTTTCCATCGTCTCTTCTTCGATATAATGGATATCCATTGAAGTTGTCAATTGTTTCTGGCACAAAAGGCTTTGGAAAATTTTTTTACATTTACCATCAGCCATACAAACAGCATCTTTATTGAGAGCACCGCACGGCCCATGGACCATATGGCGCTTTACCAATTCATATAATTCCTTATTTTTTGAGTCAGGAATCTCTGCACACACTATTTTGTCAATGTCTGCTGTCTCCCGGGGTTTGTATTTATCTTCCAGACATAGCAGTAAGTGTATATGTGGCAAGCCTCTCTTTTGGAATTCCACCGTGTAAAGGAATGTTTTTACTTCTCCAAAAAATTTTATCTTCATTTATTAGTCGTAAGAGCTCCTTGACCTTTTGGCAAAAAACTCTAACAGTCAAATCAGGGCGATTATTAGGAGTTTCAAATTCTAGCAGGTTGTCAGTTATTTCTGGCCAAGAAGTGTTGCAAGTGAAAGTGAGGAAAATGTCTGGTTTCCCAAACTTTCTAACCATTGCCATAGCATCTTGGTAGTTTTGGGCCATATTTCTTGGACTACCATTGAAAGAACTCGGTAGTATAACTATTCTTCCAGCTTTGAGCTTTTCCTCCCCTGCTCTGACATGTAAGGCATCGGACAATCCGGCATAGGTATCGACTCTTAATTTCAACTGTTGATTCCTTATAAATTTTAAACGGTCGCCTTCAATACGGCAATAATAATCCACTATTAGTTGTTGAGATAGTTTTCCCATATTTATTACTGGGTTAAATGTACCATGGAATCCTCTGATCATAAGTCTATAGGACACATACTCCCTCATAGATATATTTTGGCGGATGTTAGTTTTCCTCTCGCCGCCAGCTGGCATTGAAATGTGCCAACCAGGTTCTCCACATGGCCAAATCAAAACATAACACATTGGATCACAATGCATGCTGTCACAGTCAATATTCTTTAATCCACCATCTTTTGCATAAACCGTGATGTGGCGATGTGAAGGAGGAGCACCATCACTTGACTCGAAAACAGCAGCTACTTCCGAGCATGTTGGGTCGTTATAACGCCTGGGATCTGATCGGGGCTCATGATAGAAACGCATGACTAAATTTAAGGGTTGACAGTTTTCATTTTTAGCTACTTCATTTTCTTCAATAATCTTGTCATGCATCATTTTGTAGCTTTTTGCATATGGATTTTTTTCTCTTAATATGTAACTTAGTTGATTTAGCACTTCCTCTTTCAAATCAGCGTTATTTTGATTTTCTAGTCTTATTTTGTTTGCTTCAGAAAAATCTAGAATATGTAATTGTCCATATGATGGTTTCTCTTCATTTCCAGCATATAATGGAGCGATGGTATGGTACGTCATCCCCAGAATTTTAAAGCAGTATGGTCCAAAACTGGATGGCAATTGTATGTTGGCGCCAAAAGAAACAAATGATAAAGAACTGTTATATTGCCGAATGTTTTCTCTAAAGTGTTTAGAAAGGTTATTGCAACCTGTTGCAAGTTCTTTTATTTCATCTAGAATAACAAATTCAGGCAATTTAAGTTTGTTGTTACCACAACACAGAGGAAAATAGCCAGCTGTGGTTTGTTCTCGAAAAAAGTAAAATGCTCCACAGAATCTACATTTGTTGTTAAATGGCCCAAGATTGAACTGTTTTACATTTGAATTAGCTGCTCTGTCGGTTTTGTTATCATTTTGGTGTTCACCTTTAAATGACTTATTCACTTTTTTTTCCTCTTGACAGAGGTTGATTGATTTGTCATTAACCTCTGAAACTTGTTATCTCCAGATTGAGTGGAATCTGTCAGAGTTTTACTGTTTCTTTCCTTTTTGTTTGATTTCTTGGGATTTATCTCATTAGTACAAATATTTACATTATTTTCTATTTTTACTGATTTTGCAGAATCTTTTATGGCTTTTCTCTTACTTTTTTTAATTTCAGACTCAATTTTTCCAGTGAGGGATTTACTTTTTCGTCTACTTTTGTTGCTTGCAGTTAAAAAATTATCTGACAATTGTTCATGGTTATTTGGTATGTTTTGTATGGTATCTGGTAATTTGGATTGTTCTTTTCCTCCCTGAAATTTTTTATCTCCAGCTTGAGTCGAATCTGTCATAGTTTTACTGATTCTTTCCTTTTTGCTGGCTTTCGTGGGATTTATCTCATTGACAAAAATATTTTTTGCATTAGTTTCAGTTTTAACTAATTTTGCAGCATCTGTTAAGGTTTTTCTCTTACTTTTTTAAATTTCAGACTCAATTTTTCCAGTGATGGTTTTCCTTTTTCGTCTACTTTTGTTGCTTACAGCTAAAAAATTATCAGAAAAATTCCCATGGTTATTTGGTATGTTTTGTTTGGTATCTGGTAATTTGGATTGTTCTTCTGATAAGGTAGGCTCTGGTATATATTTTTTTAACACTGTTTATAATTTCAGTTGGTTTCGTTACATATTCCAAGACATTATAATGACCATGGTCGACATTCCCCGTGAATATTAAATTATGAATGGTCGTGCCAGAACCATAATCAATAATTTGATCATTGACATGCACTCGAAATGTGCTTTGATAGTAAATTGAGCTGATGGCGTGCAGTTCTGCATGACCACCATATTCACCATCTCGGGACATTAGATTATAATACTTATTTTTTTATGTTATTATTAACCTGTAAGAAGTATCCCCCACAATGAAAAACTTGTAGTAGTTAGATTTGGCCACTTCTGGCTCAGGTCAGCTGCCCCGGAAGCCACGTGCCGGGGCACATAGCTTCCGGTCGTATATTAAATGAGGGGTGAGGAGGTGGGGTGAGCGTTTGAAGTAGATTTGCGCATAAATTAAAAGTTAGTTCAAGACTGAAATTCAACAATTTGGGGTTGAACAAAATGTGCGCATAAAATAACCGGGTTCAACTAAAACTTCGCATAAATTAAAAGTTAGTTCAAAACTGAAATTCAACAGTTGAACAAAAGTAGAAGTTAGTTGAAAAGGAGAGGGGATAATTGCTTCAAGGTCATCCGGAGGAAGTTTTAAAAAAGACTGAACTTCTAAGAGTTCAGTTTAACGGCGATCGTCATACAGGTCAGTCGAAACCGACGAGCGACCGAAGAATAGCTTCAAGATCATTCCTCGCCGTCGAAGACACATCCGAAACTTGAACAGGGTCCTGTGGATTCGGTGAAGGCGAAGTTCTCGGAGGATTCTCCCTCGGGTGGGTAGTAGACGATATTTCGTGAACTTGTACTTGTTCTTGGTTTGTATCCATCTTCTTGTAGTGTGTAATTTAGAGCGGAGTAGTTGTCGGTCGAAGAGCGTATAGAAGAATGAAATAGGAATTGTCGTGAGCGCACTTATATAAAGAATGGTGGGGATGAAATAGAAAAACCTGTTGAACACAGTCGATAGGTGTAACAAGTTCGAAGTTGTGGAAACATAACATCGAACGCAAAATGTTGTGAATAACATTAATCATCAACGTGAACCTGCGAAGTTCTAACAGAGTATAACGGGTTTAAAACTTAATTTCTTCCTCACTTTTGTTAAACTTTGTTTTAGTCTTTGAAACCGAAGGTTTTGGAATTATTTCGTAATATATGTTGTGTCCGCAAAAGTTTTCAATTTCAAACATTGCGTATCCATCACAAGAAGTATGTCAGACGTGTAGAAGTGAGAACAAGACTGATGAATGAGATATAACGTCGAGCACGCGAAGGTGATTCAAACAGGACGACATGTGCTAATGTAAATGAAATTTCAGGTTAGTAGCAATTAGACTTGTATAATGAAGTTGGCGAAACGTATATATAATGAGTAGGAAGGATGCGAACAACACAAATGCGAGTTAATTAATGGTCGCGGCGCGATGAACAATCTCCTTTTTATAACGGCTATCGCGTGGGAAGATCAGTTCCGCATGAGCGCTCAAGTGGAACCTCCCGTGTTCACTCAAGCGGAAACCCCCCCCCCCCCGTGACTAATCAAGCGGAACCCCCCCCCCCCGGTGTTCACCTCAAGCGGAACCCCGCCGGGTCGATGACCGGTCAATGGCTGGTCACGACCGGTTGCTAACCCCATCTAATTACCACACTTCACATCCCATGCCAGCCATCAACTACTATTGTTTCAATGAAACAGAATTAAACATGGCAGCCACCATGGAAAGTTCTAACCTCAAACCTTGGTTTTACGTCACTGCGCATGCGCCGCTCCCACTCCTTCGTTTCATTTTTATGCTGCTATAACTTGTACTGGAGTGAGCCAACTTCACGCTACGGCGCCTAGTCCTGTATTACTCACTTTAGCGCTACTGGCGAATGCGTCTAGTCTGTATTACTTACTTTAGCGCTGGCAACGAGTTCTCCGGATCGGAATCACTCCTCACTATTGCGCATGCGCCTAGTCCTGTATTACTCAATTTAGCTCTACTGTGCACGGAAAGTTCTAAACCTCAAACCTTGGAATTTACGTCGCTGCGCATGCGCCACCCCCCACTCCTTCGTTTCATTTTTACACTGCTGCGAACTGGAGTGGATTGAAGACCGTACTGGAGTAAAACATTTCCCCACCACTGCATTAATTACCCCCACCACTCGAAAACCCGAGGAGCGATACGAGCCCGATTTTCGCGTCAGTCGTCAACGAGTTTTCATAGCGAAAAGTCGTTGGCGACTCGGTAAGAGGTTCAAATATATAGTAGGCCTATATATATTTGAACTTCTTATACTACGTTGCGTTCTTTAATGCAATGTGGTATGTGTGTGTGTGTGTGTGTAAATATTAGTTGTAAGTTGCACTTAATTTAAGAATTAATTTGCGCATTGCGATGTTAGTTATAAGTTGTGTTTAGCGTTAAGGGTTTATTAATTTTAAGAATAATGATGGTATTTGGTTGTGTTGAATTATTTGATATTTAATAATGATGTGTTGTTAGTTTTAAGTGTTGGTATTAATAATTAATGTTGTTGTTTTGCCTTTCAGCTAGATGATAGGGGGTAGATTAACTGTAAATTCAGAAGTTCTGTTGAACTTCACTTAGAAGGGGTGGGACATCCGCACTAGCGGACTAGGTTTTTGCATTTTGTTTAGGAATATGATGGGTGGGATTAGTTGGGTGGGTGTTAGAGTTGCGTTTTCTGCATTAGGTGTTCCAGTTTCCCTTCGAATTCACGGTTACGGTAGACCCCGGACCGGACCGTTACGGTAGACCCGGACGGTCCAAACAAAAATTGCGTCGATGTCCCTTGCAGAACGTAACTAGTGGGTTGGGAGTGGGAACCGTTAGGCAAACAGGGTGGTGGGAACAGTTACTACTGTTCCCATCACCTTGGTTCTTTATAAGTCTTAAATGACCTTGACCCACTTTCGGAAGGGTCAATGACCGACCCCCCCCCCCCCCGTGGGTTCACTCAAGCGGAACCCCCCCCCCCCCGAAAATTAAAATGCCTATAACTCGATAATGGATTGACGGATTAGGACAAGCGATACATCATTGAAAAGGTCTATGTAAGATGAACATTTTAGTAAAAGAAGAATTTAGCTATCTTATTTTAGTCAAAAGTTATGCGAATTATTTGAAATAAATACCCCCTCTCTTTCCTTCCCTCCCACCTTCCCCCACTTAACGGCTGTTAACCCTTCTCATTAGCATACCGTTATAAAAGACGCATCGACCACGGCTAACATTTCATTCTGATTCCAGACGTTACGCTGCGAACTGCGAATAGAACTACCACGATGTCATCCCTTCCGACTACAACTTCCACTACAGCCTGCTCTTCTATCACAAGTTCAACTTCTACTTCTACTACGGCTTCAACTCCAGTCAAAAAAACTCTTCGCTTGAAAAATGCTCCCGATTGGTATAAGAAGCAACTAGACTCGAAACCTTCAACTTCTGGAGCTCCTCTTCCCCCGACCAACAATAGCATACGTCGCAGCATATTTTCACCGCCTTCGTCTTCAAATGACTCCACACCGCCTTCAACTAACATGCCGCCACCGCAGAAGCCAGCTCCTCGTCCTACTACCCCTTCATTTGAAACCTTGCTTCATTGTCTTAGTACACCTGTCATTCCACTGTCACCATTGCCTCCTACCCCACCACTTACTATTCCTAAAGATCACGCCTATCCTAAAAATAAATCTCCTAAGTCTGCTCCTTCAGAGCGTTTCCAATTATTAAAAGAAGAGCGTCGTAGGGCATTTAGCCGTCCCACTACTTGCCCTGAAATGCTCGCTAGGGGAATTAAGAAAGGATCAGCTTGTGGTAGGAAATGTGTTAAGAACGAACGTTTCTGCCGTGTACATATCGTAAAACATCTTTCCGAACCACAACTGACAGAAATCCCCACTGTTGAAGACGATCCTGAAATAATATCCGTCAGAGGAGAGAGGCTTAAGAAAGGTTTGAGATATTTTTTTCTAAGTGTTGTTGACCACCAACACATATTGGCAAAATGTAACGGCAATAAATATAAAATTAGAGTTTGTAAGAATTTGTGTAAAGAGAAGAGACTTATCAATTTAAGTTCTGAA
Source organism: Neoaliturus tenellus (assembly GCA_030545055.2). Classification (NCBI taxonomy): domain Eukaryota; kingdom Metazoa; phylum Arthropoda; class Insecta; order Hemiptera; family Cicadellidae; genus Neoaliturus; species Neoaliturus tenellus. The sequence goes on along the minus strand of JAQYXR010001699.1, from coordinate 5,392 downwards.
GACTTTCTCCTCAGGGATAAAAAGGATCGTATTACAAGGTGGGGACGTAAACAGTAAATTCACATAGTTTTTCCAAATTTTGCTAAAAAAATAATGGGGGAGAAACACAATGCGTTATAGCGTTGTGTTTCTCCCCCATTATTTTTTAACACTCTAAGTCTCGTGACCTACTTTTCTAAGGTCGTTGTACAGTTATATGACCTGTCTGACTTGCATTGTTTGCTGGTGTAGCTTCATATAGCGTGCAAAGAATGGTTCCTAATGAAATCTCATCAACATTCAAAGACAGAGACTGTTGTTTTGCAAGTTAATTAGTCTTGAAATAATGAAGTAGGAAACGTATATGTAATGAGTAGGAAAGATGTGAACACCGTAAATGCGAGTTAATTAGTGGTCGCGGCGTGATGAAAATTTGTCTTCATTATCACACAACGACTATCTCGTGAGAAGATCAGTTCCGCATGAGCACCCAAGCGGAACCCCCCCCCCCCCCGTGTTCACTCAAGCGGAACCCCCCCCCCCATAAAAAATGGAGATTAAATCCCCCCCCCCCCTTCCGAAAATTTAAATGGCTATAACTCGATAATGGTTTGATCGATTACGACAAGCGATACATCATTGAAAAGGTCTATGTAAGACGAACATTTTAGTAAAAGAAGAATTTGGTTATCTTATTTTAGTCAAAAGTTATGCGAATTATTTAAAATAAATATCCCCTCTCCTTCCTTTTTCCCCACCTCCCGGGTCACCTCTTACCCCTCTCATTAGCATATCGTTATAAAAGCGAAGCAAGCATTGTTCACTCCTTCATTCTGCTTTCACGCGCCACACTTGTTGTTTCGTCTCTGCCGTTATTATTTGCTTTAAAATGCTTCCTCACCATAGTGAAAACTTCAATCCTTCCGAAATTGCTGATGTTTTCCAACAGCCTGAAGAAGATATGATAGATTATTATGATAGTAGCATTGACAATGAAAATGATAGTAGCAGTGACAATGAAAATGATAGTAGCAGTGACAGTGAAGATGTAATTGAACTTGATGAACAAATGAGACCAATCTACATCGATGAACAATTTCCTTTTGATACAATAGAAAGATTTATTACGGAAGCACACAAATGGCTAAATTTAGGATTCAATGTTATAATTGGTTCAGCTATTGTGTATAATGACAGTAGGTTCTTCTGTGTAACACCAAATACTAGAGAACGTATGTTGACTTGGCAGGATGATGTTATGAAGTGTTATGAGCTCGAAGTTAGCATTGGTGGCTACTTTGTCGCACAAGTGGTCTAATAACCACATTACCCTTCCCTCACCCCCACCCTATCCCCTCCCAATCCTTATTCCTTCCCCTTCCCCATTTTTAAAACTCATAAAAGGCGGACTATGAACCTCCAGGTTTTTAGTCTGTACTTGCACCGTCAAGATGAGTACTAGACTTGATGGTTTTATAGCCAATGATATTAATATATGGAGTTTGATAACAAACTTGCGTATTAAAATTGAAGAAACAATTATGGCAAACAATGGGATAGGAGTTATTGTTATTGTTTCATTACTAAGACATATTGATTTTTTGTATGATATAAAAGTAACAATCAACAATATTAATGAACTATTTCCCTGGACAATCTTTATTCGTGATGAAGTTGAAAAGCAGAAAATTATAGTAGATGTGCTAGCAATGAAATATAACCTAGATAGAGAAGAATAGCTACAAAATCTTCTCCCCACCTTCCTTCACGTTGTGCAAAAAAGTGGGGGTAGAAGTATATAAGACTAAGTAAGCGATACATAGTTTGTTATTCGAGGTAAAAGAAGTGGTGAACAAATATGTTGTCTAAAGATACTCCATTTGTTAATTATTTTGAAGTTAAAAATGTTTATATTAATACAAATGAAATGGAAGAAGACAATATAGAAGAAAATTATAATGAAACTGATAATGATTCCACGATGGAAGAAGAAATGGTACAGTTTGAACAAGAACTTTTTGAAGAAATGATAAACGATAGTGACGAAGATATAGTTAAGGAAGCTATTGATACATTTATATTAGATTCATCGTTGGATTCACCCATATCACCTTTATTGTCTTCTGAATCCGAATCCGAATTGGACTAAGGTAGTTCCCCCACTTTATTATTCAAACAAGTCTTATAAATTGAGAGTTTTGTCATTAGTAAGTCAGCATTTGTTGGAGCTACATGTATGGTTAATAATGTCTCCTAGAGATAATTCTTTTATACAATTAATTGAAATTGTGAGACAACGAAATATTACGTTAGTTCAAGAAGAAGATGAAGTTGAAACAACCGACACAATACAAAATCCTGTAGAAGAAGCGATGGAAGTAACAGAAATTGATCAAGAACCTTCAATGATGGAAATGGTTGAAACACAAAATGAATCTCAAGATGTGGAAGAAACTGTTTCATATTCAGTTTTTTGGGAATTTGCGTCAAATATATTTGTTGTAATTCAAATTGAAGCTATTAATTCTGAAGAAGTGGTGGGGGAAAATTCTCCCCACCACTAGCTTAAAGTTGGTGGGGGAATGTTCATAAATGTGTTGGTTATTTGCGTAGAAGCTTATTCGTCAGGAAACTGTCGACTAAAAATGTTCAATCCTAACGCACCTACAGAACCTTCTTCGAGTAACTGTCTAGTAAAAACGTTTCGTGCTGTACCTTTTGAACCTTCGTACTATAAAATGATAGGTATTCATGAGATTGCAATCAATGATCAAAAACTGTTCAAAATATTCTGTTCTCGACTTGATAGAACCTTACGTTTACCACCAAATACGTTCACCTACAGGCTACCTCTGATAGACAAAGATGATGTAAGCAAAATACCAATGATTCAAGTGAAATTCCTGGAAGATGGAATTCTTGTTAATTTAAGAGAAGTATATCATAATGACTATTCGAAAAGAATAGCTTTCTAACTTTCTTAAGGAAAAATATAGGACGTGAAATATACCAGTATCCAGAACCATTTTACAGATACCTTTTTGAAAATGGAGCAAGTGTAACGGTGGAAATAAGTAATTAAACTTAATGTAATTCTTCCCCACCACTAGCCTAAAGTTGGAGGGGGGAGTGCATAAATGTGTTGGTTTTCTGCGTTGAAGCTTATTCTTCGAGATATCGTTGACCAAAATGTATTCGTCATATTTCCTTGTGATCCAACTTCTTCGTTAAGGGAGAATCAAAAGATTGAAAAGACTAGAAAAGGAAAAACAAGACCGACAAGATATGAACATGGAGTTCAATCGACTACAATTTCAAATACCTGGAATTGCAATGGGAGCACCAAAATTGAAAACCCTACACTGGGCTGGAAGTTACATAAAGTATTTAAAACTACAAATCGAAGCAAGAGATTTAAAATTTGAAGAAAGTGGAAATGGAAAATCGAGAAATGAAGAAACTAATATCACATATGTCTGGTAATACTACAGTTTCAAACATGGTGAAGAACAGGAAAAGAAATATTAGGAATCTAAAGTTATCAACAATCTTCTTAGAGAATGGTGGAATAGATCACTTTGTGGGTAATATTAATAACATGCCACTTAGTGATCTATTCCCAGTTCTCGCGTTGATATCCTATGACCTTGACCTATATAAAAGTGGGTGGGGGGGGGGGGAATCATATAAGAAAAAGGTATTTAGATGTTACTATCAGTATAAGTCGAACACGATGGATAGGTTGTTGGTTCTGTGTTTACAAGTAATTATCAATAATGGGTTTCTTTACCATTACATTATGAGATCAAATGAGTGTCAAATACCTAAAGCAATTCGTGAAATGCTCATTGAATTTTAAGAAAGACAATTATGGATTTGCTATCTATCTTGCTTATACTTTTAAAGATGGTACAAAAATGTGTCATGATTGTGGAAAAAGCGTCTGTTTTAGATTTTGAACAATTCCAAGATGATGGAGGTAGGTTAGTTCATCTTGTAAAAGGTCAAATAATGAAATACTCCGAAACGTGTAATAACACTTGCGACATTTGTGCACAGTGTTTGTTTGAAATTATTAAGTATCGTGCATTCACAACCATAATACCCCTTCCACATATAAAGGTAGAGGGGGGAAAAAGATTGGGGTTTATAATTAGGTGGGGGAACGTGTATAAAAGCAGGTTGTTTGAAGAGAGTTTTATTAATTGTTGCTGGCATATGAAGAAACATAATGTAATTCGAAGTGACGTCATTTCAAGAAATTAAATATGAAGAGTGTGACCTCTGTTGCAAATTTCATATCATCGAACAGAGGAAGAAAACAAGTTGATGCTAGTGTATTGATATAGAAAATGAGGAAAGCCATCACAAGGTGATGATCTATCTAAACAGACCGAATGTATCGTCGAGGAGTCCTGAATTTGTCAAATACTTGAAAGAGGAAGACGCAGATGTCAAACAAATAATTATGGTGGGGGGAAGAATTTATAAGTCGGTGGTGGGGAAATGTGATAAAAGAAGTAAAACTTAAAAAAAAGAGTTCACTCTGTACGACAACAGTGAAGATGACTGATCCTTCTGCAACACCAGTACTTTCAACTACAGATTGCCACCAAAACTTAGAACCGAAGATGTATTGCAATACTCCAACAACAAATTATTATCAAGCTCAACGGCCGCAAGTATCTCATTGTACTTCAACATCAGTGTTAAAAAATGTCAAAACCATATCCAGATTGTATGTACGAGCCTATAACACCATCTTCGGCAAGACTAAGGAAAAACCTAAAAATGAGAGAAAGGTGCAAGAAAGAAAAGATAGAATTTGCAAAATTGCAACTAATAGTGCCTTCCATTCAAGTTGGATGTAGCAGACTGAAAACTTTAGAAAAAACTAACGCATATTGTTACAATTGTTGGAAACTATTGAAGATTTGAAGAAGAAAAATGGACATTCTACCAAGTAATATTCAAACACTCATTCCCCCAGAAAAACCAAAAAAAAAAAAAAGATAAAAATAACAAAAACCCAAAAAAATTAGATGTAGAATAGAGAGCGAGGAATAGATCACTTTGTGGTAATGGACTAACATGCCACTTAGTGCTCTATTCCTCGTTCTCGCGTTAATACCATATGACCTTGACCTATAATAGTAGGGTGGGGGAAATTGAAAGTGGTGGTGGAAAGTGTATAAAAGACGAGTGTACTATAGTCGAATTATTCTGAAAGCGAACTTGTCACGAGTATGGACTTGACTACAAGTAAAGACAATAAGAAACAAAGGCTTCGGGAAATGGCTAAGGCAAGAGAGTCTAGAATAAAGTTTAAGTTTTACAGACTACAGAGATTGATTCCTGGTGTTATGTTAGGTGAAATACGAACAAGAACGGTGGATAAAGCAGCTGATTACAT
>JAQYXR010001698.1:0-27267 GCA_030545055.2 Neoaliturus tenellus | reverse complement strand
CCTATAAACTCGCATCTTACCTTCAAAGTGGGGGAGTGGGGAGTGGTGGGGGGTGACGTGGGTTATATAAGTGAGGAGCAGACCGGGACCTGGCATGAGTATTACTCGAGATTCCGAGACGACAACATCTCCCAGCAAGAAGACGAAGAAGAAGACAATCTTTAACTCAACCATGGCATCTCACCAGTTCCTGCAAACTTTGGTTGAGCAGTTCAATGCTCACTCCAAATCTACCATACTACCCGTCAAGAAGTGTTCCGAACTTAAAGACGAGAAGCACTACATTATCCACGCCATGAAGAAGATGGAGACTTCAGTTGGAGAGGCCATTTGCTGCAGTCTTAGCGAGGCACCGTTCACTCCGGGGGATGAGCCCAAGTTCCAAGTCTACCTGCCGAAACGGTTCGTCCATCTCCTCCAGAACGAGGATCTGCGCTCCATCCAACCCGGCTGTCTCTACCTGGTTTCCCACGGTTGCACGGGTAGCAATTCCACCGAGTTGACCATCCACATCGCCGACAAGCAGCAGTGTTAGATTTTAATTTTACTGTTGTACATATGTTATTGTAATGTTTTATAAATAAATAAACCATAAAAGACAAAAAAATGCAACATATCAATATGTGAAGTTTGTCACATATTGATATGTTGCATTTTTTTTTAAACTTCGCGGGTGACCTTGACCTTTGACCTTTGCATTTCACAGTTACCCCCACCACCAAGCTAAAGGTTAAACCTGCTTCGATGCAAACACCCCCACCACTTTTTATAGTACCCCCAAGCGCTGTGCCTCAGCTTCATTTCAACTCCGACGGTCAACCGTACAACATCAAGATGTCTCTCAATGTAAGTTGTGCTAGTTACGAGGAGGTAACCATTAAGACTCAGCAGGAGCTGAACGACTTGTACAAGGAGTTGCAGCTGATGGTGGCGCGAGGCTACCGTATAAATGTGCAAGTCTACGCTTGCAATATACGCAATCTCCGACACCCAAAAGAAGAGTCTGAACATTACTCTTCTCCAGCGACTTCATCACCGGCGTCCATGAAGACTGAAGCGAGCCAGACTTTGGATTATTTCAGCTGACTAGCAGTTGTCTTCCTTCTTCTTACCATTGTAGAATATGTTTATTTATTTGTTATATTAAAGATGTAAAAGAGAAAAAAACACCTATCTTGTTACTGACATATGTGCTCAGTAACAAGATAGGATTTTTTAAAACACAATTTGGATGACCTTGAAACTTCCCCCACCACTTTTTCATAGTACCCCCCAAGCGCTGTGCCTCAGCCTCATTTCAACTCCAACGGTCAACCGTACAACATCAAGATGTCTCTCAATGTAAGTTGTGCTAGTTACGAGGAGGTAACCATTAAGACTCAGCAGGAGCTGAACAATTTGTACAAGGAGTCTGAAAAGGAGGTTGTCAACAAAACCGATGATTAACAATTGTGGGACTCCTCTATTACAGAAAAGGAATTACATGCAGCCGTCGAAGCTGTCGAGGAAAAGGAAAAGAACCTCAGGCAGCTCTGGTTGGCTCAGATGGATATTTGCGGATCTGTGCCGCGTGATGATTTTGAACTTCAATGTCAGATGGCGATTACCCAGCAACTAGAAGAAGCCGAAAAGGAGCTAAAGAGTGGAGGGTACTATCCGGGCGGAGGTGAAAACTGAGAAACAGGAAGAATATAACGAATATGGTGATTAAACGTACTGTTGATCCCAATCCTTTTAGTTTTAAGTGGTTATGTTATAAGTAAATAGAAAAAGTTTCCTTTTTTAAAAAACTCCATTTGGATGACCTTGAAATTTCCCCCACTACTCTGTAATACCAGCATTGCTCGCTGCACCAAGCATCATTCCTCCTCCAACAACCATGGCGGACACACCTGCTTGCAATGCCATGTCTTCCACCGAAGATGTACCCAATACGAATTGGAAATTGACAATCGACAACGTGCATTATTTAGAAACCATCTGCGATTGGATGAAGTCTATTCTCCTCGACAACCCGGGAATAAAGCTCAAGGTCACTTTAGATTATGATTGGTCTGAAGTTATACTGCAGCAAGACGATCAACAATCACTGGAGTATTTGTCAAATTTACCATCGTCAACCATATATACTACAAATGAGGTGGAAAGGGAAGAAGAGGAGCATGAGGTTTAGAGTTTCTTATTTTTTTAAAACCCAATTTGGATGACCTTGAGATTTCCCCCACCACTTCCCATATACCTAGAGTGCGCAGGGCTGGACAGTCAGTCGCTCGGTGTCCGTCGTAGGGTGCACATCGCGGTTGCTCCTCCAATTCCTGACAATTTGGGGTAGTTCAAAGTCACCACACTTCTACAACTTCAAGGTCATCACACTTTAACTCTGGGACTGCATCAACTTGTATTATTTCTGTGTTTTGACTCAAGGTCATCTCACTTAAACTCTGGGATGGTATCAACTTGTAGTATTTCTATGTTTTGACTCAAGGTCATCACACTTTAACTCTGGGGCAATATCGACTTGTAGTACTTCAGTATTTTAGCTCAAGGTCACCACACTTTAACTCTGAGACTGCATCAACTTGTATTATTTCTGTGTTTTGACTCAAGGTCATCACACTTTAACTCTGGGACGGTATCAACTTGTAGTATTTCTATGTTTTAACTCAAGGTCATCACACTTTAGCATGTAACTTTAAGGTAGCACCGAAACGGTGCTACCCGGCTTGACATTTTCAAGTTTCCCAAGGTTATCACAATTTCACCCACCACTTCCCATATACCTAGAGTGCGCGGGGCCGGACAGTCAGTCGCTCGGTGTCTGTCGTAGGGTGCACATCGCGGTTGTAGTACTGGTCTAAAGTAAGGCAGCTGGGCTAGTTCAAGGTCACCCGAGCGGTGTCACATGACGGTTTAGGCAGAGTCACGTTGCAAACTTCAAGTTTCCTCGGCACTTTTGCTGTTTCTCATCGCAAATTCGCTCCAAGTCGTCAAGGTCATGGGAACCGGACTAAAACTCGGAGCGTGGTGCGAGAAACCGCAAAAGTGCCGAAAAATTTTAGGTTTCAGCGTGACCTTGACCTTTGTGACATCGATGACGTCATTTTGGTGACGTAAGGGGTGATGACGTCATCCGCACGTCATTTCTGTGACGTCATGGGTGTGACGTCATGGATGTGACGTCATTAGTGATGACGTCATCGATTGCGTCATCGATGACGTCATCGATGACGTCATCGGTGGGGTCATTGACCTCGATTACGTCATCGCTCAGGTGACCTTGAAGTGAGCCAGCAGCCTTACTTTTGCACTACTATTAAAGCATGACACCCTTTATTGGTTGTCATTTGAGTGACTAATTATCCTTAACGTATAGTTTCTGAATTATTTTAAGTGTGTTACCGCAGTGTTAACATTGTAAAGTTTTTATTTTATTACAAAGTATAATTTTTATTTATAAATAACCTCATTATGCAAACGATTAACGTTATTTGTAGTTTCTGACTGGTGTGTCTGAATCACCATTATTAAAGAATAACAAAACCTATTCGATTAAAAATGTTTACAAATATTTTGTACAGTTTGAAATACGTACGAATATGTTGTTGAGTATATCATAAGTCTACTTCCGTTCTTAAGTTCCTTTAGACATTATAATATTCTAATTTAATATTTCAATTTAACCCTCCCTTTGATCAATAAACATTACTTATAATCTTTTGCGTGGATCGCATCAAACAAAGTAATTAGGTAAATCGCTACAATAAAGAAGAACTGTACTGTTAAAAACTGATTATTAATTGAGTAGTATTTTTTTTACATATTTAATATAACAATATTAATAAGCATTCAAATTTGTTTTCTGCTTATTTTGCTACAATAATTGTTCTGCTTCTTAAAACTTCTTACAACATAAAACATCTTTGCTTTTTGTCCATGTTTTCCCTAAAACACTTCACAGGGCAATACAAAATGAAATTGCTCAAAAACATAACTTAGTTCTCAAATAAACTTAAAATAAAATGTAGGCTTTCAGACTTAGATCCTTACAGACCTGGTACCATTGGTTTGATAACTCAAGTAAATTTTGTTATCTATTGTAAAATGTTGATAAAATTTACTAATTTTAAAATATTTGAGTTTAACAATTTAAAATAGCTGCCATTAAAAAAAAAAAAAAAATACTTATATCAAAATTTTTTTTGAAAATATACATTGGTTTTATAAAGGTTTATGCCAAATATGATGTTTTACATCAATATGTAATTGAAATAATAATTATTAAGTAAATATATAAATATATATATATATATATATATATATATATATATATATATATATATATATATATATATATATATATATATATATATATCAGATATCTGAGTGATATGCATATTCGGATATACCATCATAAGAACGTTTTTGCTTATTTTAAACCAATTAGCCAGTTTGTGAAGATTGATGACGGACTTCAAAGAAACCCTATAGGCATTATTAGTTAAAGCATGAAAAGAAGGTTAAAATTTGCAAATTAATGTGAAACCGAAAACCATTTTAGGTTTTTAATGATAGTTTAATAACAGATAATCATAAACACAAGCATAAGTTAATAATCTACAAAGTTATAGGGCCTAGTTAGTAGAGTTTATCGATATAAAAAAAGACTTGAAAATATATAACGGTGCCGGATGTGTATGGTGACATCAACATATAAAATTAACCGTAACTTTAAAACCTTAGAAGTAACCGCTTATTAATTTGTATAGTTTCTTGGGAGTACATTATCAACGAATTATTGACTTATTTTATTAATTTATTTCTTAGAAACAGTGTGCAGTTTTTAAAACATGTTTTTCAATCGCAGGTTTATCTGGCCTTAAAGTTCACATGCTTTGAGATTTTAAATACTAGCCTAAAAACGTAAAAAGCATTCGGCGAATGGTCCATCGTCTGTGAGTACTAAGTCACATCTACTTTCAGGGGTTTTGCCCAAAACTTATACTTGTTTTTTGAAATCTTAGAGAGGCTATTTAATGATTTAAAAAAGATAATAGATAGTTCTTTTTTAGCGAATTTCCCTATAGGGAATACGCTATTACGGTAGTAGTCACGGTAAGACCTAAGCCCGGGACCATGATACTTTTTCGTTTTGAGGTCCCTAGAAGCCAAAAACACCGTTCGTTCAAATTGATATATATGTATATATATATATATCTATGTGTCCGTGAACACGATAACTTTTGAACAGAACCTCCGATTTTGATGAAATTTGGTACAGGGGTGTAAGCCAGCATCTACTAGGTTGAGTTCGCGAACCAGAATGATCGGACCATTGGAACGGGGTTTTATGGGGTTTCAAAAGGGTTAAAAATGGGTTTTTGGCATTTTTCGACCTTAATTTTTAAAATTCAACAATTTTAACTGAAACCATTTAAAAGAGCTTAAAAAAACAAACAATTTGGTATTTTGAATTTTTATCTTAGCATAACTGGTTACGGGGAAAATAAAAAAATGTGTTTTCCATGTTATTCTTATGGGAAATCAAGAAAAGCCTATATCTTGCTTATTTATTGACATAACTTAATCAAATTTGGTATGTACATTATCTAGATAAGGTTTAACTTATACTTGATTACAAAACCCATATTGCGGCAAACCTACATACTCACCCCCATGGGGTTTATGGGGAAAATAAACAGAACACCATAACCTTATAAAATTTGGTATGTACAATCACTAGGTAGGATTTAACTTATATTTACCAACTAAACCCATATTATGGCGGCCAACCTACATATTCTCATCCCCATGGATTTTATGGGGAAATAGAAAATATACCAAAATTCCATTGGAAATTCGTTGAGTACGCAGGTCTGCTGCGACGGGGGTATTTTAGTTTAAATATAATCTGAGATTTATTTTGAATTCAAACTCCATTAATGGACAAATTCAAAGAGTTAGTATACCTTGTTTGCCGAAATGAATTTACCTTCACACAACCTTGATATCTTAACACTATTGGTCGACTAAAAGCTTTCGCAGCATGGGGCTACTACTATCGTGTTGAGTGGTTCCGGCACTAAGAAAAAACAATTTCAGTGATTTTAAATATATCCCTTCTATTAGTGACTGTTCATATTATTTTTTACAATTTTTAAATCGTAGAACTGTAAATTTAGTGATTCATATTTTTTAAGAATGTTGCATTGTATAATTATTTTTAATCTAGTACGTTATGTAGGCCTAATAGTGGATGAGATTTATATCTAGGATTAAGATTACAATTCCTACAATTAAAATTTTTTCTCCTTATTAGTTTATTTCTGAATATTTTAAGGTATGAATAATTGACATTCAGGTTAAACCTTTAAGTATATTATCTTATATATATGTATTGTAGAAAATTTTAATGCTTAATGTGTAACCTAACCAGAAAAAATAATTTAGTGTAAACCTAAGATTTTTTTGAAAGTTAAATATTTTTAAAATATAGACATATGAAGATTTGCACTAAAAGTTGTCTAAATGTGATTGCTTGGGTATTGTATATGTTAAGAACAGTTTGAAATTTAAATATTAGGGATAAAGACGAAAAAGAGTACAGGTGCATACCATTGAAATAATTTTAACTTCTAATCTTTTTTTTAACTTAGTAAGTTACCAAGGGTTGTATGACTAATCCCCGGTTTCCACATGTGTGTTACAGCAGGGGTGGAACCGGGTTCGTTTGTGGAAGGAAGTTTCCAACCAGACGGTGTATTTTATTTCCCCAGCGACTAAGGTCCGTGAGATTCACTTATTCATGTTGTTTGTACTTGAAGGTGGCGGGAATCTCATTTACCTACAGTTCTGCCAACATGTTTTGAATGGTTTATATCCATTGTTTTATTATATTATTAAGTAACCACAAAAATTATTAATACTTGATTACCCTTCGGAAAACGTGCTTTTAAACAATGACATGTTTTGACGTTTAGGTCATTTTCAGGTAATTTTTAATTATTTACAACCTGATAGCCATATTATTCGACGCAATATACTCTTTAATTTTGGAAAACTTTTTAGTCCCTTAAAACAAATAACTCAACATAAACACTTGAAATAACAAATTTCAAAATTTATATAAAACACTAAAAATGCTGGTGTTTTTGTTTTGAGCAAAAAAATTGTGAAAATTTATACATAAATAAATACATAATAAGAATAATAATAAGAAATATTAACTTGTTTGTTGTATTGTTGTCGCTTGCGCAATTGTTTGGCTCTAATGGTAATTAATGTTTAAATTATGATAAGTATTGCTTTGCTTTGTTTTTTCTTTTTGCTTGTTTGTTTGTTTGTAACTGTTCTTAAATTTTGTATGTAAACTTGAAATGTAAACCTCAAGACTCTAGTAATAGACTTTTATAACATAAATATAAGTTATTGACAACCGCACGTGTTTTGTACACTAGGTTGTATTGTATTATTGTAATGTTTGTTTTTTGTAAATAAAGGATTTTTTGAATTTGAATTTGAATTTTTTTGAACACACACACACACACACACACACACACACACACACACACACACACACACACACACACACACACACACAGTCTTGTTCACCTATATTTGTGGGACCTTGGATTACACACCTGTTTGGGGGCCCATGTGTGTGCATTTGACAGGTACTGTGAGGCCATTTGGAACTGTGGGGCCGTACAAAAAACCTAACCTAACCTAACCCAAACCAACCTAACCTAACCTAACCTACTAAACTAACCATTATTGACTTTTTCAACAGTAAAAAGTAGAATTTTAGCTCAAAATAAATTATGGGGCCGTGTGTATGGCCCAGCAATTTCAGAAGGCCCCACACTCACGTGAAATTCAAACACTTGGCCCCACAAATATAGGGGACACTGTCCACACACACACACACATAGCGATATATTGCGATATAAATTTTACTTTTTTATTTATTTATCTTGATATTTGTTAATTTACAAGCGAATTTCTCTTATACCTCTCCAAAGAGAAAATTATGTTGACTTTTGTAACCTTTGGCTATTTATATCTAGAGAATGGACACGACGTGACGGGTTCCTAACGGCTTTTGTCACAAATTACCTAACACAATAGGCATGTGTTAAAACCATCCATCACAATAGGCATGTGTGACAAACAACCCAACACAAGAGGCATGTATGACAAACTACACTACACAACAGGCATGTGTGACAATACACAAACACAATAGGCATGTGTGCAAAACCACCCAACACAATAGGCATGTGTGACAAACAACCCTACACAACAGGCATGTGTGACAATACACCAACACAATAGGCATGTGTGCAAAACCACCCAACACAATAGGCATGTGTGACAAACAACCCTACACAACAGGCATGTGTGACAATACACCAACACAATACACCAACACAGTGCTTCTTGTTACGCTTGATGTCAAGAATGCCTTCAACTCGGCGAGGTGGGTCGATATGTTGGATGCGCTTCGCAACACCTTTCGTATTCCTGCATATCTGTTGCGGCTCATCGAGGATTATCTACGCTCTCGAAGCCTGATTTATGACACGAGGGACGGAACGCGGACGATGGAAGTCACTTCTGGTGCCGCACAAGGTTCAATACTCGGCCCGGATCTCTGGAACGTTGCCTATGACAGCCTCCTGAGGTCCGAGATGCCTGAGGAAACCACTTTGGTTGGGTACGCCGATGACGTCGCAGCTCTCATTGCTGCACGCAACGTTGAGCTGGCCCAACTGAAGTTGAACCGAGTTATGCGGGTGGTCAACAACTGGATGTCCGATCACGGTCTCTCACTTGCTCTCAGTAAGACGGAGATCGTGATTCTCACGAAGAAGAAGATCGACACCGTCGTCCCGTTTCGAGTGGGAAGGGAGGTGGTCACATCAACTTGTGCCGAAAAATACCTCGGGGTTATGGTGGACACCAAGTTAAGCTGGAGGGATCAGATCTTCCGTACGGCGGACAAGGCCGCTAAGGTAGTGACTTTTTTAGTAGGCTGATGGCCAATGTCGGGGGTCCCCGATCCAGCAGAAGACGTCTGTTGATGTCCGCGGTCCAGTCCGTGCTTCTTTACGGGGCAGAGGTGTGGGCAGGCGCTCTAGATAAGGAGTGCTACAGGTTGCGACTCGCCCGGGTTCAGCGTCAAGCTGCGCTCCGGGTGTGTTCCGCCTACCGGACAGTGTCCGAGCCTGCCGTCCTGGTGGTCGCCGGAGTCATCCCTGTCAAGCTCTTGGCAGGGGAGAGGAAAGCGATTTATCAGAGACAAGGCGAGATCGGCAAGGACACGGCAAGAACAGAAGAGCGCTCCCGAACCTTCCAGCAGTGGCAACACAGCTGGGAGCACGACACCCGAGGACGATGGACTGCACGACTTATCAAGCAGGTCCAACCATGGGTGGAACGGCGTCATGGGGAGGTGGACTACTACGTTTTATTTTTGTACGGTGCATTTTCGGTGGACTCGGTCTGCCAAAAGATTTTGGAGGATGAGGGCAACTGGGATTGTTTGTCACAGTTCGTCCGGGGCATCCTCCTGGAAAAGAAAACCGATCTGGACCGCGAAGTGGCCCAGATCCCTTGATCGAGCGGCTGGATAAGGAGCGAGCCCCACGGGCGTAAGCCAAATTTAGGCCTAGCCTGACGTATTGTGACAAACAATTCCAGGTTAGATTTCTAAAGAGTAGAGGAGGTTTTTTAGTGGGTAAACCCGTTTTTAGGGGAGCCCCACACTACAGGCTGGCCACCTGTGTGCGTAATGCATTTTTCCGCCTCTCCCTCAAAAAAAAAAAAAAAAAAAAAAAAAAAAAAATAGGCATGTGTGCAAAACCACCCAACACAATAGGCATGTGTGACAATACACCAACACAATAGGCATGTGTGACAAACCACCCAACACAATAGGCATTTTATGTTTTTCCTTTCTTCAAAATTCAAGGATAACATGGAAACATTGAAGTGCTCTAGTTCGAAAACCGGATTTTTCCCAGCTATGGGACCAGCTCCAATCGATTTCTGGTGGCCAAAACCCCCATATTCAATAAAAATCAAAAATCCTTGGAGCGAAAAAAAACTTTGCCCGGACAAACGGAGCTTGTTTTAGAGTATAAGATACGTAAAATAGCTTAGTACAATTTTGTGTTTCCTTAGAAACTAGATTTGAAACATATAATCATAAACTCTTAAAAAGTACTTTTGATCAGTGAAAGTTTATGTGGTATCGCTGAAAATGATCTTTTTAGAACATTTGAAATTTTGCACGATAAACGGCAAAAAATATTGTGCTCGGAATATAGAAAAATGCTCTTAAAATAACCTTTAAACTATTCAAAAGTTGAATTTCGTCAAAAGAAACATTTTTCACTCAATGCAATTACTATCCAGCATATGGGTCGATATGGGTTGCAATTCTGTCGTAAACCTAAGGTGCAAATTAGAGGAAAGTAGCCTTTTATTTGCTCTAACCTGAAAGTTATAGTGGGAAACCCGCCAAGTTGGTAACGAGGACTTGGGTTTACTGCAAGTAAAATTCTCAATCAACTAATTACTTTGTTAACTGTCAATACTAATTTTACACACTTGTGTGCCGTTGTTTGTAAACAGTTTATTTAAAGACAATTTATTCAGTTATTAGAAAATACACCTATTTGGAACTAATAATGGTTCCAGATTGTCACGAACCGTGAGTTTTATAGTAAAGATTTTGTATGTTTGGGTAAATTTGAGGTATTTGTAGTTGTAGTTTTCATAGGTGAAAAGATTTTAGTTTTTATTCTTGGGAACATAAAACAATAGGGGTATAAACCAACAGTTTGTCTCTAAGCCAGATACATTATAATATTTTATTCCCTTACATTTAAAAGAGTAAAACTTTATGTTATTTCTTAATATACGAGAGTTAATTTTAAGCGAATTCCCATAGGGAGGAAGCTATTACCATAGGTCTCATGGTAGGAACTAAGCCCAGGACCATGTTAATTTTTCGGTTTGAGGTGCCCAGACACCAAAAATAATAGTAAAAAAACATTTTACATCTATATGTATGCGTCTTTAATGCCCATCACCGAACTTCATAATTTGGCTAATTTTGTCAAAATAAGCAAAAAGGTACCCGAAAAGGTATGTTATAATATGCATATTTAACCAGATCTCCGCCATTTTGTTTTTTACACTTAATAATTTTCATTTCAGTGACGGATTGATGTATCAAGTTCATGTTTGCATGACCCTTTATAATGCTATTGTCCATTACCACAATAAGCATTATTTTTTGCGATGTATATTTTCAAAATGGCGGCCATTTTAATTTCTTTTACCAAAATATCTTAAATCCGGCAAATTTCATCAATATTTTACAAAACACAAAAAAAAAAAAATAAAAGTCAAGTACAGTATCTAACTGATACCAGGTTTGTAAGTATCTAACAATAAATAATGGAGTTATTGCGATTTTTCAGCAGAGCACGTTGATTTTGCATTGTAATTAATGTAACTTAAGGTTATTTTAATAGAAAAATCACAATATTTGTTGTCAATCCCTTAAAAAATTGCTATCAATGACTAGATAGGCTTGTCAACTTTTCTATGTTATGTACAATTTTAATTAAATTTATCTGTTATTTAAGATATTTGAGATTATAAATTTTAAATGGCCGCCATTTCGAAAATATAAATTGGAAAAGAATAAGTTTGATTGTGGAAATAGACATGAATATTATAAAGGTCCATGTTAAATATAAAGTTCCTACATCAATCCACCTCCGAAATAAAAATTACTAGGTGGAAAAACAAAATGGCGGATATCTGTGTAAATATGCACAATTGGATATACCCTCATACGACATTTTTGCTTATTTTGACTCAATAAGCCATATTATGAGGTTTGGTGACGGACATTAAAGACATAATGTCTTGGATATAATTGTCCTGTTTATAGGGTATAGGTGAGATTTCTTTAAAAAATTTGTAGAATTTTTTCCTTGAGTCAAGGCAAACTAAAAACATCATACAAAGGTGGGTCCACATTTTTCACATAAAAATTTGCAATTCCGTAACGAATGGTTGTATTCAGTTCATATTTTGTAAGAGGCATTTATCATATTAATGTACACGTAAATTATTTTTTCCGATTGTTATTTTCAAAATGAAAACCATTTTTAAAATGTTCAACAGAAATATGTCAAAACCGGTAAATTTTATAAAAAAAACTTTACAAAACACAAAAAAACTGCTAAATTCAACTATCTAACCAATAGTAGGGCCTATTACGTTCGTAAGGATCTCACAACAAATAACGGAATAATTGCGTTTTTTCTCCATAAAAATATTGATTTTGCATTATAATTAATGCAAATTAAGGCCAATTTAACAGAAGAACTGCAAACCCTGCGTTATTTGTTTTTATATACTTACAAACTTGGTACTTTTGCTTATATAATTTAATTTGGCAACTTTTTGTGTCTTGTAAAAGGTTTATAAATTTTACCGGTTTTGAAAAATTTTATTTAAAAAATTTAAAATAGCCACAATTTTGAAAATATACATAGGAAAAAAAATAATTTTATTCCGTAAAATGTACATTTGTATGATTATACCACATATGAACTGAATATAACCGTCCGTTTCAGAAATAAAAAACATTATGTGTAAAAAAACAAAATTTCGGTTAGCGGCTTAACGATGGATTATAGACCCTTAATATCATGTTTTTTTGTTTGTCTTGCCCTTACGGATGGATCTAAAATTTGTTAAAGGAGAGTTCTCTAACACCCTGTTTGTGTGTATGTATACGTCGCTAGACTAGACACGATAACTCTCGTAATAGCGTATTCCCTATAGGGAAATTCGCTAAAAACGATCCGATCGAGACCAAATTTGGTAGCGATGTGTAATCTTACCTTTATTCGGATGAGTTCGCAAACCAGATACACCAGAAAGGGGTATTTTTGGTAGGTTTTGTACACCAAAATAGGTTTTTTTATTTTTATTTAGTTTTTTGAAGCTTTGCTCTATCTACATTGGTTATGTGTATGCCATGCAGCAAACCATGTATTACCAAACAAAACAGCAAACCTGTTTTGGAAAAGTTGTTTTTAAACCGTCTTTATCCCTTCCTAGTGTGTAATAACTTGCTGTTTGAGAAGCAGTTTGGGTTTCAAAAAACACTTCTACTGTCAATGCAATGTTCAGCTTTGTATCAAGTGTATCTAAGGCACTTGATGAGCATAAGCATGTTTTTGGGATATTTCTTGATATGAGTAAAGATTTTGATATGGTGAATCATCGATTGCTTTTGAGAAAGTTGGACACTTTGGTATTAGAGGCAATGCATTGAGTTGGATATCAGTAGTGTGTTTTGGTTACACCTAGACCGGAAGTCGTGCCATCTGCCCGAGCAGCTGCTGGCGAGCAGTTGACTCGGGCAGGTGGCGCCAGCTGCTATGCTATATAGCTTCCGGTGGGGGTTAGAGGGTATATATGAGATGCTGTAGTTATACGTTATGCCATATAGGTTGGGGTGGAGATGGCGATAGTGTTGGCGTTAGGGTGAAGTGAATTTGCGCATAAAGTGGGGTTGAACTAAAAGTGAGCATAAATTAAAAGTTATTTCAAAATTGAAATTCGTTGGTGTTAAGGAAACTCTAACAGTTGAACAAAAATTAAGAGTTAGTTGAAAATTGAAATTCAAACTTATAACTGGGATGTGGAAAAATATGTCAAGGTCATCCAGAGTAAGTTTTTAAAAATTCTATCCAACTATCACCAGAAATAGTTTTAAGTTGAAGTAGTTGGTGATAGCGGGATAATTGATTCGTGCCATGGGAGAGGTGTTTATCGTATGAAAGTTGGCGATCGAATGAGAAGTGTCGCCTAGGGAGAGGGCTTATAAAACGGCAACCTCCCCCACCACCCCTTCCCCCACTCCTTTAGACCAATAACCGGTCGCCGACTCTATGTGGTGAAACTGAACCAGACATGGCGGCCGCCATGGATAATTCTAACCTCAAACCTTAGTTTTGCATTGGTGAGCATGCGCCACCCCTACTCCTTTACCTTTCTTTTATATTTTTAAAACCGAACAGATGTCCGGGCAGCTGCCCCTATGGGCAGATGTTCGGGCAAGTGTTGGGGGCAGAGATGTTGAAATATTGGGGTGGAGATGGCGATAGCGTTGGTGGTCGGTTGAACTGAATTTGCGAATAAAGTAACTAGGGTTGAACTAAAAGTGCACATAAATTAAAAGTTAGTTGAAAACTGAAATTTGACGGTGTTAACAAAACTCTTAATAGTTGAACAAAATTAAAAGTTAGTTTAAAACTGAAATTCAAATTTATAAATGGGATCTGGAAAGTATGTCAAGGTCATCCAGAGTAAGTTTTAAAAAAGCCTACCCAACTACCACCAGAAATAGTTCTAAGTTGAACTAGTTGGTGATAGTAGGATAGGTTGAAGTAACTTTTGAATTTTATTAGTGAACATAGAATTAATGTGCAACAGCAGAGTTTAAACAAGTTGAACTTTTGTGATGAATTACAGAGTTGTAAATGCAAACACCGACGACGATGAGAAGGTAAATGCAGAGTCCCCAGATGATGTATTTGAAAAGCTTGAACAAATGTAACATTTCGAGTTGGTTTTCCTGTTCTATTTCCAATCGTTTAATTTCTAATTTCAATTTATCCTCTTCCATTCTAGTTACGAAGGGAACTTCATCCATCATGATTGTGTTAGTGTTTGAAATTTTAAAACAAGTGATGTTGATAGTTCAGAAGTCGAAGAAGGAATGAGAAGTAAAAGGGAGAAATGTTAGTTAAATAAAGAAGTGGTGGGGGGAAAGGATGAATTACAAAGAAGTGGTGGGGGAAAGACGTTGCTCTTCATTATTACCATCAGTAGTGTCAGATGGTGCAGGATTTAGATTTAGTAAACTGTCTTCGTCCGAACTTTCAACCTTATCACAAATAGGACAATCGTATGTTATTTCCAAATTCATTTTGATGGTTGTAAAATTATCTACAAGTTCTTGTAAAATATTAAAAATGTCTTGTAACTCTTCTTTAGAGTTTATTTCAAAACTAGAATTCATTCGGGCCAATGGAGAGTTGTTCATTGTTGGAGAGTCGGTGATGGAATGAGGATCGGCGCATAGGGAGGGGGCTTATATAATGGTGACCTTGAGCAGGCGTCTAGGGAGGGGGGCTGTCTAGGGAGGGGGCTTTTATATGGGGAACCTTGAGCTTATGATTGAATAAAATGTTTAGTTCTTCTTCTTCGTCTTTTAATTCAATTATTTGAACCGAAGTAGTTGTTTCATCTTCTTCACTTGATGAAGAAAACAATTCACCAGGATTTAAATATTGAACTACAATTCTGAACCATCTTATAGGATATTCGTCAATGATAGAAAGTAAGTTTTGAAACAATTCTTCCATCTCCTCCCTGTCAGTTATTATATGTTCAAACTTGATAAATTTGTTTTCCATGTTGTTAGTTAGAGTGTTGGAAGTGGAATGATTTAATATTATATAAAAATTAGAACTAGTGGTGGGGGAAATCTCAAGGTCATCCAAATGAAGTTTTAAAAAAGAGTGTAAAACTGAAATTACACATTTGATGGTTCTACAGGATCGGAATACCAATCTGATCTGTATTTACATCTTTTTATCATATGTGTACAAAAATCATCTTGATGAGACTTGGTGCGTTGACAATGAGCAAGATCTAGAGGGTGAAATTTGAAACATCTTTGAGGACAACATGTATGAAAATATCTTGATTTGTAAAATTTGAAAGTTCGCAATTCCGGTGGTGGTAGTTGTTTTGTTTTGCATTTGCATTAACAAGATCCGAAGAATTCACATTTAGTACAAGCTAACCCATCCACCATCATTGGTCCTAAATCTGTACACTGTTGTTCACAACAGTAACGAGGTTTGTACTTGTATTTTTGCTCTTCCATGTTGATGCTGCGGAGTCCAGTGAAAGAATAAGAGTGTATAGTGTTGAATAGCGAGTTTTATGTACTATGAAAAGTGGTGGGGGTAATTTCAAGGTCATCCAAACGGAGTTTTAAAAAATTATACCTTACTAATGTAAGGAATGTTGATACTTAAGAAGTTTGTTTCTCTTTGTTTTCTTCAGACTTTTTATCTTTCTCAGCTTTAGCCATAGCAACTAGTTCTTCTATTGATAGCGGATGTACTTCAGGAAATTTCAAAATTAATTTAGCTTGGTATCCTTCTTTAGCTAATACATCTATATCTTTAGTCATTTGTTCAACAGTGTTGTAATCTTTTCCATAGATTTTTCCATCAAGTTGAATCATCATTCTGTACAACATTTTCTTAAATAGGTCTTGTCGTGGTGAGAGCTGAGAAGCAAATGATTATTTATTCAAGTATCACATCCTTTTTATTAACTCACATTTAACACGTGATTCTTTAGTTGTAGTTTTGTTTGTCAAAAGTTATTCAACATTGGTAATATTTTTGGAACTTGATGTTATGTTGACCAGTAGGCGATGAAGAAGTTGTAGGTTGTGTAGAAATAAATATTTCATCATCGCAATATTTTGTTTTAGTGAACATCCTTGTATTAGTAGCACTAACATCAACAGTTAAGTGATAACCACCGGTAAGTAAAACTCGCATTTCGTTGGTTAAATCTTCGAGTTGTTCAAAAGTTGTAATGGTGTTGGTATCGTAAGATGCACACTTGACTTTGAGAGACATATTTAGTTTTTTATATTAAGCAATAGAGTGAGCGAGATGTGTACGGTACGAAAGGTAGTCGTAGACTGATGAACTTCACAAGTAGATTTCTGCTTTTATCATCACACAAAATTGGGTCAAGGTCATTCCGTGGAATTTTTAAAAAAGCAACATATTGTAATGTACAAAGACATTACAATATGTTGCTTTTTATTTTTTTTTGTTTTATATCATATTTATTGAGAAACAATTACAAACAAATATTGACAATGTTATGTACAAACTAATCAATAGTAGGTGTTACATGAATTGTAAGTTCAGTAGAGTTATTTCCACTTGGTCCGTGCGAAACCAAATAGAGTGCACCGGGTTGAACTACACGAAGATCTTCATTTTGAAGAAGTTGTACAAAACGTGTAGGTAGGAAGATTTGAAACTTCGGTTCGTCACCAACTGTATACGGTGCCTCGCTCAATGTGCAATTAATAGCATCACCTACTGAAGTTTCCATTTTCTTGATCGTATGAATGATGTAATGTTTTTCTTCTTTTAGTTCAGAACATTTCTTCGTAGTTAGAATTGATGATTTAGAATGAGCGTTGAACTGATCGACCAAATTTTGAAGTAAGTTCTGCGATGCCATCTTGATGTTATTGTTAATTTTCTTGTAAATAAGAATGTCCGTTGGAGATGTTGTCTCTTCGGAGGTTCGAGTAATACTCATGCTGCGTTATGGTAGCGCTCTCACTTTTATAGTCGACACTACCCCCACCACTTTTTTGAAGGAAACTATTCAAGCGGTAGGCATTCTTTAAAGCGCACTGCGACCTTCGATGTTTAAAACTTTTTGATGAAATACAAAGTTCGTTGAAGTAGCATTGGAAATCTTTATCAATTATTGCATTAATTACTTCGTTGCTTGTAAATGATTGTATCCAATTTGCTTTTTCCAATCCTCTTGTGTAGATAATTTTAAACTCTTTGCAATAATGATTCATAATGTGCGGCATCATGTTATAATTAATGAAATCTTCATCCCATCTTAAGTTGTGAAAATGTTTGTTCAACCATTTGTTTGTAACTTTCGCTTTAGTTGTTAGTCTATTAAATGGTACTGGAGGTTTGAACAAATAATGATAAACTACTGATGTGTTCATGTCCAAGATTACTAATTCTTTAATAATAAAATTACCATCATTTCCTCGGAAAGCTTGAAATTCAATTATACCTCTTTTAACTTCCATTATGTGTGGTGCATTAGAAAACGAAACCCGTTTATTCATGATGAAGTCTTATTAACAACTGACTTAAAAATTGAATGAGCCGACGTTTATAACAGACAGGATTGTTCTTCTTCTTTCACTTCTTGTGCCACTTCATCGATATTAAAATTGGTGTGATAGTTGTTTAATTGTCTCCACATTTCAACTTCTTGAGGTATTCTATTAAAGATTGAAGTATCCACGGGACCGTATAAAATTGGAACAAAAGGTTGTTTGTCCAATGTATCGATTAGATAGTCTTTAATTATTGCACTTGAAAATATTAGTTGTTTCAAATATCTGGTGACGGGACCGGTAGTACAACTTAAAGTGTAAAATTCTTCTTTAGTAAAATATAATTTAACATTGTGGGTAGTTAAATCTCTGAAGCGAACAATTTGTCCTCCACGATGTTTTACTATATCAACTTCAATATTTGATTCCAATATACTTAATCTTGTTCTTCTTCCAAATGTGTTGTTACTTAAATAGCACTCCAAAAGATGTAAATGTTTCATGAGAGATTCCCAAGTAGTTTCACTGAAAGTAACCATTTTGTTTCCATGATTTAAAATAACAATTGGTGAATAATCCATTGATTTTAAAATTCCAACTGATATACTTTTTGTCATGCATGAAGAAATTGGGTAGATAATCCGAAGAAATACTTCTGTTAAAATATTGGTTGTAATGTTAACTTCAACCTTCTTCCTTTTTACTTCTTTTTCAGCTTCTTCTTCTTCTTTCTTCTTATGTTTGTTAAACTTTAGGAACTCGTCCATTTCTCGTTCAACTTGTTTTTCTATATCTGAACTATTATCATCCATTAGAGGTGTATTTTCTTCTCCGTTAGTAGAATTCATCTTGCGAATGATGTTTCCCATACGACGGTTGAAGATAGAATGAAGTTTCCACTAATTATTTTCTCGCTTTTATATTTTTCGTAAAATCCTTGAAATTTATACAATTACATAATTGTTTGTTTTCAACTTGTCTTTCACAAATGAAATTCTAACCTCAAAAATTGAAGCAGATAATTCTAACCTAAAAAATTTGCAGTCATTGTACAATTCTTCTTAAAGTACATTCTTCACAATTCCGGTCAGCGGTGTGTAAGTAACTATTTTATCATGTAGAATTAGACAGTATGCCGAAGTTCCATCCGCTACTGGTTCTTCAAATTCCATTTCAATTTTTATATCCACACTTGATGATTTTACCGATTCATTTTGTTTTGAACAATCGATTACAATTATTGGAGCCTTGGAATAATACTGGTCAGGTGATAATAGTGGTGTATTAGTCTTTCCATAATATGACGATTGAAATCTTGCATACATATCGTATAAAATGGAAAAACGTTTTTTGCTGAACATGACATTCAAATTGTCATAGGGAAAGAATTGAGAGTTTAGGAAAACTTTACAATTCTTTATTTTACAGTGATCAAATTGACCAGCATTTGCAGTGATAACATCTTTTCGCTTAGTTTGAAAACCGAGTATTATGTACCTTGCTCGTTCCAAGTAAGTTGATGTCTTGACGGTCCATGTTTGTCGTTCTGTCTGAGGTAGTGTAGGGTATTCATGAAATTCCCAACTTCGGAATGGCATCACAATATCACGGTCAGATTTTAACTTTCTCAATAATAGGATTCTATGTTCATCGGTTAATCTTACATGAGGTACTCTCCAAACAACTTTATCCAACTGTAGTTGCCATTCCAGTTTATCTTCCGTAGTTGCAGGGTCTGCAAGTATCAAGTCCTTATTAGTTGAAGATCTGAGTAATACTAATTCTTGTTTGACATTTATTATTACCCGTTTGTAATCTTCAGCGAATCCCAAAAGCAATCGTAAAGGTACATGAAAATCAAAGTGACCGTTTTTTTTTTTTTTTTTTTTTTTGAGGGAGAGGCGGAAAAATGCATTACGCACACAGGTGGCCAGCCTGTAGTGTGGGGCTCCCCTAAAAACGAGTTTACCCACTAAAAAACCTCCTCTACTCTTTAGGAATCTAACCTGGAATTGTTTGTCACATTACGTCAGGCTAGGCCTAAATTTGGCTTACGCCCGTGGGGTTCGCTCCTTATCCAGCCGCTCGATCAAGGGATCTGGGCCACTTCACGGTCCAGATCGGTTTTCTTTTCCAGGAGGATGCCCCGGACGAACTGTGACAAACAATCCCAGTTGCCCTCATCCTGCAAAATCTTTTGGCAGACCGAGTCCACCGAAAATGCACCAAAGATTTGTGTGGCCTCCAGGCGGGGCCCTTCCCAACGGGGACAGCGGAAGAATGTGTGTTCCGCATCGTCGGGAACACCCGGGCAATAAATGCAGTCCGGTGAACCGGTCTTTCCCATACGGTTCAGGTACGACCGAAAATAGCCGTGACCTGTCAAAAATTGGGTCAGGTAGTAGTCCACCTCCCCATGCCGCCGTTCCACCCATGGTTGGACCTGCTTGATAAGTCGCGCAGTCCATCGTCCTCGGGTGTCGTGCTCCCAGCTGTGTTGCCACTGCTGGTAGGTTCGGGAGCGCTCTTCTGTTCTTGCCGTGTCCTTGCCGATCTCGCCTTGTCTCTGATAAATCGCTTTCCTCTCCCCTGCCAAGAGCTTGACAGGGATGACTCCGGCGACCACCAGGACGGCAGGCTCGGACACTGTCCGGTAGGCGGAACACACCCGGAGCGCAGCTTGACGCTGAACCCGGGCGAGTCGCAACCTGTAGCACTCCTTATCTAGAGCGCCTGCCCACACCTCTGCCCCGTAAAGAAGCACGGACTGGACCGCGGACATCAACAGACGTCTTCTGCTGGATCGGGGACCCCCGACATTGGCCATCAGCCTACTAAGGTAAGTCACTACCTTAGCGGCCTTGTCCGCTGTACGGAAGATCTGATCCCTCCAGCTTAACTTGGTGTCCACCATAACCCCGAGGTATTTGGCGGCACGAGTTGATGTGACCACCTCCCTTCCCACTCGAAACGGGACGACGGTGTCGATCCTCTTCTTCGTAAGAATCACGATCTCCGTCTTACTGAGAGCAAGTGAGAGACCGTGATCGGACATCCAGTTGTTGACCACCCGCATAACTCGGTTCAACTTCAGTTGGGCCAGCTCAACGTTGCGTGCAGCAATGAGAGCTGCGACGTCATCGGCGTACCCAACCAAAGTGGTTTCCTCAGGCATCTCGGACCTCAGGAGGCTGTCATAGGCAACGTTCCAGAGATCCGGGCCGAGTATTGAACCTTGTGCGGCACCAGAAGTGACTTCCATCGTCCGCGTTCCGTCCCTCGTGTCATAAATCAGGCTTCGAGAGCGTAGATAATCCTCGACGAGCCGCAACAGATATGCAGGAATACGAAAGGTGTTGCGAAGCGCATCCAACATATCGACCCACCTCGCCGAGTTGAAGGCATTCTTGACATCAAGCGTAACAAGAAGCACTACTCGGCGGGAGAAATGGTTGTGGCTCTCGGCTCTCTCCACAGCTCTCTGAACTTCGGTGACAGCGTCGATCGTTGACCGTCCCTTTCTGAAGCCGTACTGACGGGGGCATAAGTCCCCGGCAGCTTCCACGGCAGAAGTCAGGCGGGAACGGATCAGCTTCTCGAACAGCTTCCCAGCCGTGTCCAACATGCAGAGAGGCCTGTGGGACGACGGCAGCTCGGGATCACCTTTGCCCTTGCTGATCAGTACAAGCCTGGCTGTTTTCCAGGGAGCCGGAAACACCCCTTCTACCAAACAGGCATTGTACATTCTCAACAACAAGTCAGCGTTGATTAAAAATACTTTCTTTAAAGCCTCACTGGGAATCCCATCCGGGCCAGGAGCCTTGTTGCTCTTCAGGGAGAGAACGGAGGTTTCCAGCTCCTCGAAAGTGAAAAGTGGAACGTCCTCTACCCGTCCGAAGTCAACCGGCGGTCGCTGTGGATGTTCAGGAAACAACGCAGCGACGATCCTCCCCATGGTGGCGCCCTCCATGATGGAAGGTGGAGAGCGGGCGCCGAGTTTCTGTGTTACAAGTTTGTAACCCAGGCCCCACGGGTCGGAATCAACGTCGTCACGAAGTCTCCTCCAGCTATTCGCCTTGCTCCTGTTGATCGCCTGGCGGAGAGATTTTCTCGCAGCTTTATAGGCCTCCGACTTACGAACTCTGTCTGCGGGAATTCTCGCTCTAGTGGCGGCTCGTCTAGTTCTTAAACATGTTCTTCTGAGTTCCGCAATCTCTTCAGTCCACCAGTAAACGGGTTGTTTGTCGCGTCGGGGTTTCCTTCGCGGCATAGACTGGTCGCAGGCCGAGACGATAAGTTCCATCGTGGATGTTACTAGTGCCTCGGCTCCAGCCTCACCAGGATTCCCCTGCGCTCCCCGAGAGATGACTTCGGTGAACTTGACCACGTCCAGTTTGTTGGTGTTCCACCGGCGTGGCCCTTCCCGAGATGCGGAAACTCGACGATTTGCCTGATCATGCAGGTCAAACACGATGTATTGGTGGTCGCTACCCGTGTAGTCCTCGACAACCCTCCAGCCAGAGATCCTCGGAAGGAGCGACTCAGACGCAAAGGTGACGTCAGGGATCGTGCCTCTCTGCCCGGGGCGCCGAAAAGTAGGTGTGTCGCCCTGGTTGAGGACGACAAGACCGGCCCTGGCGATGAAATCCAGGATGTATTTCCCCCGGGAGCTGGTAGAGGGCATTCCCCACTCGACGGCCCTGGCGTTGAAATCGCCACCAACGACGACATGCCCGGTGGTGCCGAGAACGCACTCCTCTAGGCTATCTATCTTGTCGCGAAAGTCCTGGACGGCCTCGTTGGGTGTGAGGTAGCAACTGAAGATAGTCACGTCCCTACACCGAACCCAGACGAATCCTCGGCCGCGCCCGTGACTCCGCACCAAGACATCCTGTGTATTACGCGCCCAAAATGCAGCAGTACCGAGGCTGTCGGAGATCCAAATGTTTGGGTCTCTGTCCCGATACTGTTCGCTGATAAGGAGCGCGTCAGCACCAAGTTCTCGGGCGAGCTGATCTAGAAGGTTATCAGCTCCCCAGGATCTATGAAGATTGGCCTGGAGGATGCGAATTACCGGCCGCTGCCTTTTGCCTGTTCAAGTGCGGCTCTGAAGGCACCGCACTGACCAGACCCGGGTAAGTGACCGAGGGCACTGGAGCCTGAATCCTTGCAGAGGAAGCAGGATGGGCTCGAGGAACATTCCTTGCGTTTGTGGCCCTGGCCTCCACACTGGAAGCAGTTGGCACTCCTGTCGGGCCCGTTACAGTTTCGGGAGGAGTGGCCGAAACCGAGACAGCGGAAGCATCTCGAAACTACCACCCTCCGTTTGAGCCTGCAACTGACCCAACCGACTCTGAGGTGCTGAAGGCTAAGCAGCTTATTGGCGTGCTTTTCGCCCATCTCAGCAACAGCCATCCTGAGTTGACTTCGGTTAGGCTTTGTCAGCCATACCCTCACTCCATCAGCCGGTATCTCCGGGAGTGCCACCTGGATCGCACGGGTCACCTCATCTTCGGTGGAGAGGGCATCAAGGTCCCGAATCTCGACCGAACATTTCGGTTCTAGGGCCTTGATGGAGCCTTTGTCCCCAAGTGCAGTCTTGAGGGAAGCGGCAAAACCGATCTTGTCACTCGACTTCCCCAGTTCGAGGAGGACATCCCCGTTCTGGGTTCGCCGAATAGACTTGATAACGGTGTCGGTCTCTTCCGGTTTGGCCTGCGATCTAATCTGACCCAGAACATCAGCAAAAGATCGCCCCCCTAAGGGCTTGATCAAGATTGCCTCCGTCCTGGGCTTCTTAGGCCTGGGTTGTTTAGGCTTTCTGACAGACTTGCCAGAGGCCTCCCCCACCGGGTTTGAGACTTGCGTCCGCTCCACCCTCGACGCACTTTTCGAAGCTGCCTCCACTTGCTTCTGCCTCCTCCTTTCTTTCTTAGACAGGCGCGTCTTCCAGCCCCCCAAAGGTGTTGAGGCAGAGTTTGCTGCCAAGACAGGATTAGCCGCCGGAGCAGGAACCTCTGCAGGAGTAGCCGCTGGAATCGCGACAGCGCCCGGGGCGGATTGAGTAGCCTGGACAGGAGATGTCTGCGATGCCGCAGTGACAAAAACCGGTCTCGGCACTGAGTCCACCTCAACAAGCTCAGGGCTTTCCGGCGAAGAACCGCTCTGCCTCTTCTTTCGCTTTCTGGCTTGAGTCTGGGACTCAGCCAGATGAGCTTGAGGCGAAGCAGACATAACTCGGTTCATAACGTCGCGCTCCTGCTTCACTGCCTTCAGCCTGATCTTCCGGCATTCCTCGATTTCGCCAAGGAAATCCTCGAGTTTTGGAATTCCGTCCTTAATCGCCTTGTTGACGTTCTTCTGAATAAGGAGAGCCTTGGCCATCTCCTTCAAAAGATCGTTCATTTTCTTCAGACATGAGTCTTCCTCCTCGTTGGCATCGTCCTGCTGCTGCCGAAGCATTTGCATCTCGAATGCCGGACGAAGAGGACTCTTCCTGGGAGGAATTCCTTGCATCCCGGCTAGAGGTGTTACCGGCTCAGTCACCCCCATACCCAGCTTAACCTCATCCTTCTCCTTTCCGGTTACGGCCGACGATCCGGCGACACCAGCAGCCTTGAACGGGATCGGCGGAGGGGAGGCTTTAATTCCCCCCGTCGGCGTCCCAGTCTTCGAGGTCGGAGACCTCTGCAGTTTTGAGCTGCGCTTAAAGGCGGCCTGCTCATTCTCCTTTAATTTCGTGTTTTGGTTTTGAAAATCCATACTTTTGTTTCACCAGCGCATCGTGCGGCAAGAGGCGGCCCTTCATTGGCCGGGAGCGGGTACACCCTCGGAGGTCTACCCCCCGTAGGAGATAAGACACCCCTACCCCAGGACTCTGGGGCCCGAAACCTCCGTTTGCCCAGCACCGATACACAAAATGTGCCGGACGTGCTGGGGGTCGCACCGTGGCAATGCAGAGTCCGATCTCTGCATCCATGCCGCACTTCCTGACTAAGGTCCGAAGCGGCTGGCTTCTGACGACACACTGGAGGAGACCATCGGCAGTGCGAGGCACACATCAGTCCCTGCAACACAACAGGGACACTCCCAGGACCCCCCAGCGTGCGCCGGTCGAAAGAAGGTGGAAAGACACCCTTGATTCGGGGTCGAAAACAAGAAGGTGAGCAAGGTTAGCTCAGGAAAGAATAAAGACGGTGAGCTAAGACCTGAAAGATGAGAAGAAAGGCCCTAGCTCGGGAAGAACTGTGAGGAGGGTCTCACAGCTTGGCTCAGGTACCCCGGGGTCGCCAAGAAACACCCGTACAGTGGAAAGCCCACTGCCCCTGAGGGGCCGTTGGAAGCTGGTGTTATAGTGTCTTTATCAGGGGCAACCCATCCGGCGGTGACTATTGAATTCTTCTCATGCGGTGTTAATGATGTTAATCCTTTCAATGTCGTTGTTAAACCAACCTTTTTTGTTGAATCAACCGTCACCCCTGATATTTCATATCTTATTTCATCAAAAAGATATGCCATCGGGTTATTTATAAAAGGAACTGTTGAAGCAGTTTTTCCATCCAATTTTAATACCCGTCCTTCGATGTACAAGTAACTTTCACATGGTAACGTGTAAATATCTTGTTGTTGAATGGGAATCCTTATTTCATCGTTATTGTTTAATTTTGATGAAGTGTAAGGGTTGTGCGTGTGATATTCCTTCTCCCATAGTGTTTCGTCGAACGTTGGTCCTTGAGATATATCCAGGATATCCATCGCTGTTAAGTTTCAATCCAATCTTCTGTAGAAAACAAATGTTTTCCGATGTTAACTCTTCCAATGTCGAGGAGCTACTGAGCTCCCGACTCTTCCGTTGCGGTTTAAATGATAATCCCATGTTGACTTTTATGTTGCTGCTCTGATGTGTATCCGTATAGTAATTGTTTCTCCTCTAAAGTCAACACTATGACCGTCTTGATCCAATATGTTCAGTACGATGTCTGAAATGAAACTGGTGTTTAACGGTAGGTATATCAAGTTTTGTGGCTTCTCAACAATTTTAAAACCGGGAGCTACTGTTGGATAAAATGTATGTAAAATATGTTGATTAACTCCATCTCTATAAGATCCGTGTATAATGTTGCACGTGACATCGATACTATTTACTTTCAATATTGTTACAGTTGAATCACCTGAATGAGTAGTTCCAGGAGTTAAGATTTTCTTTTTTGTATCTGTAAATCCAAGTAAACTGCCAATCGACTGTTCCAAGCTGACATCAATATAATATTTCGAAGTTATTTCTGCTTTTAAAGTATTATTGTTTTCTTTAACGGTGATATTGTCTTCTCCGAGTTGTTTCTGTAATAATTGGTTTATATCATCGATTTCATAAGCTCCAGTAGGAAATGTAATTATTTTCAATTCTGAGTATTTTCCTGCAGCATCCTTAGTTTCATAATAATGTAGTAAATTATTCTTCCCTTCCGTAACATTGGGAATTGAGTTGTAGGTAGTCAAATCAAGTAATGCCGCTTCCCATAATCGTTCCTTGGATAGACGCAATGCTGGGAACAGCGTACTTTTTAATGTGGATGAATTTCCACTCAATGACACTGTATACGATGACATCTTAAAGCTGACTGACACTTTTCGCTAGAAACTCCAAACATAAATGCCCATATATTTCAGTATTGTTAGGTTGTTCTCTTTTGTAATTGTAAAAAATGTTTTTGGAGTTTTGAAAATAATGTTGAAGTTCTTTTGGCGGTGGTAGATTGCCAAAACTGTCAAAGTAGTAAACGGTTTGTCCGAGCTTTTTATAGCATACCCAATGAGTGCCTGGACCATAGGTGGAATCCAAATTTACTATTCCAGTTTCATTTTTCCATATTTTAGTTGGTAATGCATCTTTCATAAAAACTCCTCGAAAGAATGGTATTTTCAAACATTTTACATAATCATTTAACTGATGATTTGTTAAGGCTTTATTTGGAATTATCAATTGACTCTTCTTATTTAGTACACACGGTGTGGTCTTAGGTATAAACCTGCTCCGTTTTTTACCATTTGCCAAACAGAAGTCTTCTTTACATTTGCCTTATGAGTTCTACGACGTCCTTTTTTAATGTTTCCACCTCTTTTGGGAGCGCCTTTCTTTGCAGGTCTTCCTCTGCGACGTCTTCCACCACCTAACTTTGCTTTCGTCTTCATGGCTGTAGTTACTGCCCAAGCCGATGCTTTTTCTGCAATACTTGCGTCACTTGATT
>JAQYXR010001697.1:0-27280 GCA_030545055.2 Neoaliturus tenellus | reverse complement strand
CTACATTTCGTTGCTCATCGCCATTTGGAGCCCCCAATAGGTCCCAGATCGTCGGTTCCTCTCGTGCGGCTTCATTTGCGTATCCGGTAGCCCATAAATCCAGCAAACCGGCCGCTCCGAGGGTAAAAAGAAGGTAACATGTTCAACCCGTGACGCTGGACCACCGGTATTCGGCGGAGCGTGGGTAACTGTGACAGTTTGTCTACGGAACTGGTTCCGCGGCTGGAACTGGTAATGTATCTAATTGACAGAAACTGGATCAGCTCCGAATACCGGCTGCGAACGCTGATACCTCTGTATTTATAAAGGTTCCGTACAACGTTACCTATACTTCAAGAGCGGTTTTTGTAAATGGTTATAATTTTTTAGGATTTTCTTGGGTGAAGAGAGGCTCAACCAAATCCCATCAACTATTTAATCACAGGCGCAGTAATGTTTTTAATGGAAATGTGCTGTAATTGTGTATTTGTTCTATGTTTGTCAAGTTATCCACTAATGTGGGCAGGGGGTTATTGTTATATTTTCGTTTGGGTTTATAATAAATTATATAGATAACCATATATTAAAAATATTTGTCTATTTGTAACTCATTATCACATATAGCCATCAAGCCTTTGTGAGGATTAATTTCACTTTAATATAATATCCTATTGCTAATTGTATGTTTAGTAAATAAGAAAAACTCACAAATTTTTGGTACAAATGGCAACACATTTTAGAGTAAAATAAGTAGTATATTTTTTATTCTATTTGATTAACATTTGAGTATAATAGAGTATTAATTTAACAGCCAAACCGTATATAACATGCTAGAAACCGATAGAAACCTTTAAAACGAATTAATTCAGAGTGATATGTAAGTGTCATAAGATAATTCATGTAATTCATTAAATTTAGTGTTATTGAATAGTTTGAAAGTTACCTACATGCAAACTATGAATTTACAACATGAATGCCTTAATTTAATAGGATTAATTGTATGCAGTATGTTTTTAAAGTGTAGGCCTAATGCTAACCCTTAAGACATTTTTGGTTGGTTTGGAAATTAAAAACCTTATTTGTGGCTTTCTAAGGACAAAGTGATATTAAATTTTAAATTTATTATTGTAGCCCCAAGGTGTTATTAAATTAGGCGAGACGGGTTATTAGATTGCAACAGACCCGCTGGTTCAATTTAGATAGGTGTTTATTAAGGATGCCCTTTGTAATAATTTAGGTGGCCATAAAAAATCCTGACAACGTCATAAACAAAGTCTTCTTGGTCATCGAATGATTGGTCTACCGAATATGTAATAGTTAAAACTCACTGAACT
The DNA here is from genome assembly GCA_030545055.2 of Neoaliturus tenellus. NCBI lineage: Eukaryota > Metazoa > Arthropoda > Insecta > Hemiptera > Cicadellidae > Neoaliturus > Neoaliturus tenellus. Next base: position 25,967 of record JAQYXR010001697.1, on the reverse strand, counting down.
AAAACAACTGCTGATTCTGTGACTCTTAGTTTAAGTAATAAGATAATTTCAAGAAAATATGTTAATTGTTAAGGTTTTCATTGAATTTATTGACATTGACAAACCTTTAAGAACTTTGAATAACTTATTGTAAATATTAGTAAAAAATAAAACTACTATACAAGCAAAGTATTATTTAATAGGAAAACGGAAAAAATAAAATAACATATTCAATAAATTTTAAGTTTTTATTGGGTTTGAAGATTGAGTAATATTTTACTAGTCTAACTTTGGTATTTAAAAAAAAGCTAATTATAACGAGTTAATTTTGGTAAACCATTTAGCAAGAGTTAGTAACTTTCTAACCCTGGCACTGCTTATATATTTCTCCACCACTTTCCTCCATATTTAAGCAACAATGGAAAAAAATAGGGTTTTCTTATATGACGTCTCCAAAAAAACTCTTCATTGTTGATTTCATTACTACTTTTAAATTCTATTTATTGTTATTTTTTCTGCTTCATTAAGAGGATAGTGCTAGTTTCATGGCTTTATCTTTAACACATTTTTTTATAACTGTAGATTTGGCCTACATTTTTTCCAAACAATATATGAGGCAAAAATAATGAAGATTGATAATCCTTTAACGAATCACAAGCAGGAAGATATAAACTTCTTCGATTCTAATTTTTAGTTTGACGATTGCCTTTAATTAGAATTTGAGTGGTATGATTTACTATAAAAACTTCTCAATGTTATTATACTGCATATAACTAAGTACCTGGTTAACCGAGCCTTGCTAGTTGCTTTTAATTTACTATTGTTATAGTGTCATGGTAATAAAGCAATTAAATTACCACCAACAACCAACTATACTTCTTACGTTAACAGCTGTTTCAAAAAGACTGCTTAACATTGATGTTCCTTTATTTTTGTATACGTTTCGTCGTTATTTCGTTACCAAAACCCATAAGACCAATATTAAAATTTACAATTTTAAAACTAAAATTTAAACCCAATTCTACTTTTCCTGGGATTGAGGCTGTTTCTAAACTTATTTTTATGCCGAAACACTTTTAAATGCTGTTTAGGCTAAAATTACCCGCTAGATTTCGAGATCGTGGAACACAACTTTCTTCAGTCAATGCTCTTACTGAAGGGATATGTTTATGTATAGGATATGTTTTGAAAAATTCTTAGGAAAATAAAAGGGTTTGACACTCCAAGCAGCAATTAAAAATCCATTAGGTGGCACTAACTGCCCGTGCCATATCTCGACCTGGATTGCGATTCCACCGGTGGGGGGGGGGGGGTTCAAACGGCGGATTAATTTATAGAAGGTGGCGGTGGCGGAGCGGCCAGCCGTAATTTCGGCCCAATGAAGATTCATGGCCCCTCACTGGATGGTGATAAATATGCTATTAATTAGAGCTGAGCCTCGGACTGTGACGGTATCGGGACCGGTTCTCGCTCTGTTTGAACACCGGATTTACGCCGTCGCAGCGGTTTACCGATCACTACGATGCAGTTTCGGCCGTTTACGGGTCGCTCCAGTGCAACTTTGGGTGTTGGGTGGTCAAAATTGGTTAGGACATAGGCGTTACAGCTTTTAAAAGTCTCGTGAATAACTATTCAAGGAGTAAAGCATTGAAAGGAAGTCAAGTTGTTGAATTTTACCATTGAATTCTCATATCTCATACTGACTTCTCATATCTCATACTGACTTCTCATATCTCATACTGAATTCTCATATCTCATACTGACTTCTCATATCTCATACTGACTTCTCATATCTCATACTGACTTCTCATATCTCATACTGACTTCTCATATCTCATACTGAATTCTCATATCTCATACTGACTTCTCATATCTCATACTGAATTCTCATATCTCATACTGACTTCTCATATCTCATACTGACTTCTCATATCTCATACTGAATTCTCATATCTCATACTGACTTCTCATATCTCATACTGACTTCTCATATCTCATACTGACTTCTCACATCTCATACTGTAGACGGGTTTGAATCCGATTAACGTAGGCGCGATCTCTAGACGTACAAAAAGTAAAGTTCAAGTGACATTTGATAAGTAAATAAATCATTTAGGTCACAGGTTAGGAGCTAAGTCACATAGGAGGTGACATAAAACAGTTCTACTATTTTTCTTAACCCAGCATGAAAAAGTTTATAATTGTGGATTCTTTTTATGTTGTGATCTTGTGTCTTTTTCAGCAATATAACACCACCAGCTTACGTGTTACGCCCAAGTAGACAAAGTTTACTTATCTTCCTAGAGTGACATAAAACATCATAATTTACGTTTAATTATTTGCAAATTCGGGTTTGAGTAATTGTATTGTAAAAATTGTCCCCTTTGAGCTTTATGCTGCATTAAACTAAATCATTGTACTTAAACAGTCAATTGCTAACAAAATATTTGTTTTTCAGGTAAAGAAAGAGAGAATTCATTCATGTAGTGTACGATTTTCTGAAGCGTAAGTTACCATACATTTATCACTTATTTTAATTCCTAGAGTTATATTTTTTTAAAGACGTAAGACAATTTATAGTAAAAAATCAATTTTCAAACATTTTATTTAGTTCGCAAATTCTAATCTAGGCTATACTAAGAGGGAATTCTGCATGTAGTTGAATTGAAGTTGCGAGATACTAAACTGGAACAAAACTGGGCATGCAAATGGTGTGCAAACCGGAGGATTCAGTGTGATGTCCAACTATAGATCACAAGAACTGGTTCCGCTTCTGCTCACTGCCAGCGCTCCGGCTCTCAAATAAATATAACCTTTTGAAAATGACTGATCCTCTCCAACTGCGCAGTTGCTAAACACATTTTGATCCTGAGAAAAGTATTAGATTTTTAAGTTCTCGAAACTGGGCTCAACTGATATTGGTTGTTGGGCCATTAATTAATATCCCCGTATCAACAGGTCTTAGACAGTAACAGAGCTACACAAGTAATCTCCCTCACTAAAATAAATGTGAAACTCCAAGAAATATACCACTCATCCTAATTTATAGGTTAAAATATGCCCTGGTAGCGTCGGTGTCTTGAGTGATAAAGTGACTACCGTACTTCACTCCTTACAGGATACCCGAAAATGATAATTTCAAAATAGATAGTTAGGTTTTAAATTAACGTAAACTAGTAAATAAGTAATAGTTTTTTGTAAACTCACACTGACGTTTTCGGTGACATAAAAAAACCAATGAATCCAAACATCTGATTTAAATTAATTTTAGCAGTCCTAATTATATTTAATTTTGGGTGTTTATTGCAGTTTATATACTTGTATGTGACTTAAAAGTCTTCCTAAAAATTTAGAAACCTTTAATTTTTGCCAAATTGTTTTACTTCCAATGATTTTTATACAAAATTCCACGGTTTGTTTTTGTGTTTCTATACGCCAGTGGCAGTTTTACGTTAAGAGTCATCTTCACCCCTGTGCCAGTAGCCCACTGTTGCTCAGTCGGCAATGTTAATTATACGTATACGGCTTTTAATGCAAAACATGGTATCGGGCGCCATGGTATCCCCTGTTTCGGACGCCATTTTTCAACCAATTAATTTTCTTTAAACTTGGTAAGTGTTTAGTTGAATAGTTATATTAGGTCCCTCATACTTCGAAATTTTGAAAATTTAACAAATATTACTCTCTGTGAAGTTGCGAAGTAACTCGATTTTCCTTAGTAATATTTCAAAATTTAGTAAAATTTTCAAAATTTTGAGGTATGAGGGACCTAATATAACTATTTAGCTAAACCCTTACCAAGTTTAAAGAAAATCGGTTGAAAAACGGAGTCCGAAACAGGGGAATCAAATACCATGTTTTGCATTAAAAGCCGTATAGTTAACATTGCCGACTGCGCAACAATGGGCTACTGGCCCAGGGGTGAAGATGACTCTTAAAAGGGGAACAGTCCATACCCCGGTTTTTTACGTAGTTGTTAGATAACATCATTAATTAATGACAGAAGGCAACTGGGTCTGGAAACGAACATTCAAAAAGTTACTAAACCTTCTCAGAGTCGAACATGCAACCTTTGGATTCAAAGACGAGTACAGTACTATAACAACTCAACTACCCAGCCATTTAAAGTGTTTGATAAACGTCCTAAGAAAATAGATCACACCTTATGTCCTAGAAAATTTGGATTCAAGTTGTAACACGAAATACATATGGGTAGTAAACGAAATGACCTAACTACGACTCGTTCAGGAGTCTGATGATGGTAAAGGGCTTAGGATATCAACAAGCTGATACTGGGCTGCCTAGACGCAAATAAAAATTAATCAAAATTGTTCAAATATAACAATTTTTTTTAGTAAAACACAGTTTTTGTCTATAAAGTACATGCAAGTTTCTTTGCATCATTTACTTTCAGAAGTACTTTGAGACCTGCCATTATGTTCATGCGGATACTATATGTTTTGAGAGAGCTTGAGATTCAAGTAAGATTCGATGGAGTAGGCAAAACAGTCAGATTTTTCGTGGCGAGATGGGCTTTATTCTGAAGCACTTCTCCGAGCCAGTTGGCTGTTGGCTGCTGTTGGCTGTTGGCGTGCTGCGCGGCCGTTTCGCCGGGAAGGCCGTGTGATGCGCGCGAGGCCTCTGTTTAAACCAGTTGGTCGCCTCAGATATTTACGATCTCAGCAGATCTGGGCGACTGGCTGTTTAAAAATACCACTTGGATCATCGGCTGTTATTAATGATGTAAGGATCTCCAAACGTGTGTGGGACGTAGTCTCAAACTTTATGGATTTTGCTGGTTTGTTAAAACAAGTGAGCGTTTTGTTAGTTTGTTAAAAGTAGTGCAAGGCAATAAATCCTTATTTTCACTATGGGAAAAGTTAATACTTTATTTCCTATAAAAGATGTAACTTTATTCTGTCATGCATATCTTTGAAACAATAAAATAACACTACAAAATTTGATTCGACTTGAGGGGGTGAAAAAGCTTCGCATGCTCCTTTTTAGTACCTTTATTTTAAGTTCAGTAAAATTAAGGGGGGGAGGTTTAAACCGAAGATAAAGACTTGGGCTATTTGATTCCCATTTTCATTTATTTATTTATTACTCTATATTAAGCTATGGTAGTTCAAAGTTGACCAACACAACTTATACATCAACTTGATCAACTTTCAACCATATTTCTTAGTCAACATAACAAAAACTATACTCCAAAATAAAAAAATCAAATCCACATCATATTATGATAATATAAAGCTAATCTTAATTTGATCAACTTTGAAACATTATTGCTTAGCATGGATTCAAAATTTCAACAAATCCAAAATCGAATAAAAAAGCCCAAGTATTCATCTTTTATTTCAAACCTCTCTCACTTCGGACTTTAAATAAAGGCGAAAAATGGAAGCAAAAAGCAGTGCATGACATTCTGAAAGCGTCCGTTTTCACCTCCTCTAAGATGGACCAAATATCTAGTTTGAAACACAGAATTTAGGCACTACAATTACTTCACTAGGCTCTACACTCTGCGGTTGGACGGCAAATTTCAAGAAAAAAAGTTGCATAATCCTATTGACGCTTAAATTTACCCACAATAACGGAAGCTAGACCTTTTTTCAAGGGATAGTAATTTGTAGTCATATTTTCCAATTTCTATTTGGTGGAAGGTAATGCCTGCTGGAAACTACATGAGCAGGACTGAAAGCTTGAAAACATTTCAATACATTGTATATTCGTCCCTTCCTATTATTTAATAGTGTTTAATAGGTACATTATGAGTTAAGTCCGAACATATTAAAAAAAATAACATCTAAAATTATCAAGTTTCACATGAACATGCATGTAGGGGAGAGGTGGGTATAACCGGGTGGTTGGGTACAAACCGGGTGGTCGGGTTTTGACCAAGTTAAGTGCTGGTACCTGGCGATAAATGCCGAAATTAACATGTAGTTGGAGAGGGAAAGTGGCGGACATTGCGCCATTAGTCTCTGAGTAGAACTCTGGCTGTTAAGAGCGTTTCTTTGTTTTTGATATTTCGTTTCCCAATGTTACAGACAGTTTGATCGCCTACTACGGAAAAACTACAAGAGTTTCAGTGAAGGTGACTACACTACTGTGTAGTCTATGTCTTTATCTTTACACTGATATAAGCAATATCTCAAATTAGTTTTAAGCACTCTGAATATGTTAAGTTTTTGTTAGTTACTACCAGTGGGGTGAAACCGGGTATGACGCGCGGGGTAAAACCGGATGGTATTTATACATGTTATATGATCTAAATATTTAAAATTTGATTTTTCGCTCATAAATTAACTGAATATATTATCTTTGATACTATTTTTGATTTAATTGTGTGTACTTAGTAATAAAATTTTAGGCCTATTAAAAATTTTGTTTTTTTCAATTTCCCATATACTTAACATGTGTACCCGGTATCACCCCACTAGTGGGGTGAATCCAGGTACTTGCACTTTTTTTACAAAAAAAATCGCAGAAAAAAAACTATAAGACTTATCAAGTTTTTAAAAGAAGCAATTCAAAAACAAATAAACACAAGATAAATTGAGACATTATTTAAAATTTTCTGTGTAAAAACATGGCATCTACATGTCACTAAAGCTTAGCCACCCGGTTATACCCCACTTTCCTAATCTGTAATAATTCCAACAAAATCATGCTTTCGTTTTTAAAACGATTAACATATGGCATTTAAATTTTCTCCTACGAAAATGTAAAAAAATAACAAAATAAACAGTAATAATCCATTATTATAATGATTGTATTACTGCATTCGCTCCCGGAGGTCCGAGGCTCGAGGCCATTATAGCTAATCGCCTGCATTAAGCTAATATATCCCAATTACCTCCCTCGTTTGGTTCGCAAATGTTTTAATGTAAGACAACAAACAGCTGGGGGCATTCGATCAATTAACTTCGATTCGAATATTACCAGCGTAATGGTATCATTTGAGTAAATTTAAATATAAATGTCAGTTGTGCTTCCAGCGGAATCACGGATTACACAACAGTACAGTGACAGAGAGCATTATTTTGTTAACTGTTACTTAATAACAGTTAACGAAAAATAAGTGTTATAATATTTAATGGATTTGCAAAGTAAAAGTTACTGACTAAAGCGTTATCAATTCACAAACAACCATTGGGTTAATGTGGCGACATGGAGTAGTCGAGGGATAGTGAAGGAAGGAACGCTTGCCACAGGTCTCAGACCTGTCTAGGTTGAAACAAACAGCTCTGTGCATTTGGTTTATTGATTCGAAGACATATCACATTAAACCAATAGTAATCGACATAGTTAAAAAAATAGAGGAACCGAATTGAGCTATCGATTGTTGAAAGCTATAGATTATATTGCATCGATTGCCAGTTAGTGCTGCCATTCCTAGCGGACGATATTGTCATACAGCGTTTCCACATTTTAACAATGCTGGGCCAATCTATACGTTATCAAATAACGTCGCCATTTAATGAATGCAACGACTTAGAGAACAGGAATGGAACGATTATCATTTAGATATTTTTTTAATAACGGAATATCTGGCTCGTGGTAACGACTAGGAAGAAAAACGTTTATCATCTAGACGGATCTATATAAAATAAAAAATAACTGTATGGCTGATAACGACCAGACGTTCCTAAAGAACGTTTAGGAACTGCGGTGAAGAAGAACAACTCCTCGAATTGTTTCACTGGACTCGCCCTGTTTTTTGGTCACAATTTGATCAATTTTTTTCTTTGGAATAAAAACTTAGAATATGATTATGATGTGTTTGTAATCCTTGTAAAAATGACCTTCATTTATTGTAGTAAGAACAATAGCTGTAATTTTCGTTCACAATAAATAGTCATACATCCATAAACATTACATATTTTTGTTCCTATTAACTGAGTTGATCAAGTTCCTCAACAACAAGTTAAATTGTTCTTAGGAACGGTTAGAATTTATAGTTAAAATAGAACCGTTAGCTAGGATTTATATGATAACTACTAACAAGGAACTTTGAGAACGATGTTCTATCTCTTACGAAATAACAGTTAAAATAACATGTCGATGAAAAGTAACAGTAACGGCTATAACAGTTAAAGAATAACAACGTTTTAGCTCATCACGAACACGTCTGGTATCTCGTGAGGGGAATTGGTTGTCGGATCTGGTGAAGTCTTGCAATGAGAGGCTGGGACGGTAAATCAGCAAGATAAGCGGACATGTATCAGGGTTTGATAGGTGGTGTCCCATCTTCCGTGACGCCGCGACAGCTTGATAGATGTCCGCGTGCGGACACGGCGGCAGACAGCGGACAGCGGACAGCGGACAGCGGACAGCGGACAACCAACGGTACACGGGTACCGCGGTCCGTCAAAGGATTATTGTTAATATCGGCCAGCTGATGGGTGTAAAGTTGTACTAGGTTTATGTGACGACCCTCGTTCACGAGAGCACATTTTCGTTTTAGTATTAAAAAAAGTTCCTACTTTTTACATACTGCAATCTTTTAGTGTTGAATCTATTCACCGGTATTAAACCAAGTTAAAGCTTAAATGTGATAAAAATTTATGTTGCTCACACTTAATTTCGATGTCAGCACAAGCATTAAAATCTTTATAATTTTATTTCATTAAATTCTGTGACTGTGGTGGTTATTCAATTAGTGGAATTGAAACTCAACGTTGAATAAAAGTGCATTTGATTCTTTCAGATATTATAAAAAATGTTTTAACACTCGACTAAATCAAGCAGTACTTTTGTACTGGTACAAGGTACCGTTGTTTTGTACTGTTAGGACCAGATTGAGCTGAAAAATTGGCGTCGTACGTTGTGTTGTGTCAGATTGCTACTCATTAATGTACAGTACTTTATCAGTAACGTAGCAGTAAAACTTCAATTGAAAACTGATACTTCAACACATCAATCACATTTCATAAGATTGTTTGATTTCCAAAGCATGGCGTATACAAGAAAACATCAAGAAATTTATTAGGCGAAAATTTTGTACCAACTGATATTTATGAATGAGATTAAAAATATGCATGGCGTTACTGGAACTTTTACAAATTTTTAACAAACTCAATGTTATACGCAGGTCTTATGATGACGTCATAACGGTCGTTCCGCAGGTTTCTCCCCTCGGTTTGATTCATTCCCATAACCTTTGTCAGGTCAGGATAGCGCTGGCGACGGGGAGCAAATCCTACACGGCCTGGACGCACATTAGTCATACCAGCACTTAGCCACAATGTGCTCGATGATGCATGTGCAGAGTTACTCGATAAATCACGGTCCAATTACTCCGCGGAGGCGGGTAGCTAACACTTCCATTGCGACTGCATCGCCGCCACCCCCGCCCCCGCCTTGATACCTCACATTTATATCCACTCGAGATTTACTACTTGTCTTTTCTGGTACTTGAATGGTCATCGTTCTTCTGGAAGAAGAAGTTTAAGGGTTGTACCGTTTCTTTCCCTTATACAAAGAGTATTTCTTGAATGAAGTGACGAAAGACGTGTTGCATGAAAATTGCCTGATGTTCCTTTTGTTTGCTTTCCTCTAGTACTACGACTCTGAAGGAAAAGTATCATCAGTGTCTGACAAACCTGTAATGTGTATGTGAATGGGCAAACTAATGGCTCCTGAAAGAGAAGCAAAGCAAAAAGCTGATAGGAATCTAGTAGTGGTGTCTTGTCATTAATGTTTGTCTTAGGGATAATAAGATGTAAATGAAAGCAATGACATGTACTGGCTGTTGCTGCGTCCCCTCGCCACGGTCGCTGCGCTGAGTCCACCTCACTGCCCGCCGTGGACATAGATCATTCTGTCGAGCCGTCACGAAGGATGGGGCACCACCTATCAAACCCTGGTAGATGTCGCTTATCTGGCAGATTTACTAGCGTAGTGCACTCTCTCACGATAAGGTTAGACAAAGTAAACTGGTGCATTGATTTGACATAAAAGACACATCTTTACATTTCATTAACAGAATTGTCAATAACTGTAATAGACCTACTACATTTATAGTCCATGTCACCTACAGTATCACCCCCACAGCAGTTGCAAGTCCAGTTCGAGCCCAAGCCTAGATCAGTTTTAGCAGCTCCTCTAGTCCCTGTCGAGTTTTTGACCAGTCCAATAGCAGTTGCTACTACAGCCGCATACCAAAATCAGTTTCAGCAGGACCTCTAGTCCCTGTCAAGTACTGTTTTACTGTAATAGTACAGTAAACTGTAATAGTACTGTTTTACTGTAGCAGTTGAAACTACTTGCATGCCTAAATATGTTGTAGCAGCACCTAAAGTCCCTAACAAGTACTATACCAGTCGACCAACGGTAGTTGCAACTACAACTGCAACCCTAAACCAATTGTAGCAGCACCTGTAGACCCTGTGACATTACTTACAACTGTACGAGTCAAATAAATATCAGTTGCAACAATATCGAGCTTCTTGCTGGAAGCAGTTGTAGCAGCTCCAGTCCAATAGCAGTTACAAGTACAGCTGCATGCCAAAATCAGTTGCAGAAGGCCCTCTAGTCCCTATAAAACAGTACCCGTCGTCCAATGGGAGTTGTAACTACAATTTCATGCAGAAATCAGTTGCAGCAATAACACATTTAGCCCCTGTAAAGTTCTGTACCAGTCCAATAGCAGTGCATGCCGAAATTAGTTGTAGCTTCTTCCACTGTGCGTGTCAAGTATGTTACCCGTCCAATAGCAGTTGCAACAACTGCTACATACAGAAATAAGTTGCAGAAGACCCTCTAGTCCCTGTCAACTACTGCACCATCCCAATATCAGTTGCAACCACAGATGCATGACAAAAGCAGTTGCAGCAGCACCTCTAGTCCCTATCAAGTACTATACCACTCCAATAGCAGTTGCAGCTGGGTTTTGCTAATCGCTACTCAACTTTCTCTATTGTGCAACAGTTGCTGCAGTCCCGCAGCATTGTCATATCTGCGTTGCCAGAGAACACTTCCATTTATAGCTGGGCCATGTTGAGGGACTCTCCGCTCAGTATTGTGTATGTATAACGAGCTAAGGCCGACCCCCACTTGATTTGCAAACCTGTGTTGGTATAGAATCTACCAGCTCAGCGTATAAGGCCATCATTATCGTCATATTTAAACTGTCAATGGAATCAAAGGACCTTTTATAACAGTTTGTAGAAAATCAGCAACTAAATATTTGTTTACTATGATTATATTTGTATAGCGTATCGGTATTTATTTAATACGCTAAGGGGTTTTTTTTTGTTGAGAAGACCTCCTACAATTTTCAACCGATTCTCAAGTTTTTTTGTGTTGCTGGATAGGGTTTAGTCTGTAGTTGTTTCCGCCAAAAAATTATGAAAATCGGATTTAAAATAAGGGCTCCATACACAAATTAAATTTGAAACTTTCCCACTAGAATAACATAACAATTGGGTCGAGCATTTAAACATCTGTTATTGTACAGCTGTAAATACGTGTAGTTTTTTGTGATTAGCCTACCTGATATTCACAATGTTGAAGTGGTCGGATGTCATTGATTTAGAACTAAATGTAACTTTTGTACTGTATTATATTGCTGAAAAATTATATTGCTCGATTTCAAGCAACAAGTAGATTAGTAAAATTAATTGTTTTAGGCCTACTACATTTTATCACTGTAGTGACTAAAATTACCCATGGCACCTTTTACTGCATGCTGATTAATTGTTAAACCTTCAAAATATTCTACGTGCTCAAGATCTGTGATTTATCATTGTACTATTTTTGTGATTGTACTGAGTCAATTATGTACCAAAATATATCGGAAACAATCCAAAACACATTGAAGGACTTTTGGAACAAAATGTATATGCCCAATTCATTAAAAGATATTGGAAAAACTGTCATGCTAATCCATCTTTTATTTTTAAGTGCAGTCAATTTTACATGGCTTGACGAGGAGTATTTAGACCGTGTTCAGTTAAGAGGAGGTTCCAGCACCCGAGTGCTGCGCGACCCAACCACGATCCACCTTGGCCCCACAGCCGTTAAATTGTTTGATTTATCGGTCGGCTAATCGGGTGAAATCTATAAACCGCCATTAAGCCCAATTCACGACACCGTTTTGAGCAATTTTCTCCAGTGTTCTCTGTCCGAAAAGTAATTATGATTGATAAACCCTGCTACAAGCACCGGCCGTGTTCGCGCCTGTGCGGAATTACAGCGTTGGTACCAAGGAGTTCCGAGAGGCGGAGTACATAAAAATGCGGATTGGCCTTCACAAAAAGTAATGGCTAAAACTTTACATCTTTAAAATTATTTAAATTATGTATGCTAATAAATGAATTGCCACCGTTTAATACTCAAAGTTTAAAATCAAGATTTTGACAACTCTCATTAAAATGTTGTGTGAAAAAGGCCAATAATATACGTGTCAATATAATATACGTATTTTAATATTTTTTTTACATTTTTCCTCTCCCTGAAAAGATTCACTAGTAGATACGTATAACTTCGCTTAAAATAGATACAAAAACAGATAATTGAATCATGAATATCCAGGATCTGTTTATAGTTATGCTTCGTATGTGATAAAAACATAGTATCTTTTAGATTATGTTAGCAAATAACACTTAGACGTAATACACAAAGTTACAAAGTGCTATTAGGTCTACAACACTTAAGTTGTACATTATTTGTATTCGAACTGCAAACATTAATCTGTTTAATGTCTTAATTTCTAAGAACCTTTAAAGTATTTAACACACGTTTAGGACCTCATAGGTTCAAGGATAGCCATATCTACAGAAACTGACTTCAGGTATGCCTCAAACTACAACAACTGATGACATTTATTTTACATTTTTCACCAAAGCATCTATTCTTGTAGTGTTATTATGTTCAAGACCTCAGGACTAGAACTCCCTTTAATACAGACCATTGTTTCTTTATAGGTCCCCCTCCTCTGGTTGTAATTTTCGCGTTTGATGTGTGTGATTATTCGCGCTTTCAAGCACTCATAACTGTATTTTGTGTCGAGCAGAAGTTATCACCTCATTTTGAGCCGGCCGCTCGTGAAATTTATGTTTTGCAAAACAGCACTTTAGCCGCAGGTGTTCTAGAAGCTGGAATTTTCAGTCCGCTCCGCCTTTTGTATGTTGGTAATTTATGTGTGTCAAAATGAAAGTGTTTATCCGCGCACGATACGTCCAGGCTATCAGTTCACCCGGACTGCAAGCAACAGAGACGGTGCCAACTACTCTTCGTCACTCAAAAAAGGGCAAAACCTTTCTCCAAATTGTTTTATAAGGAAAACCCTGTGTGAAATCCTTCCCGCTTAAAGGATTCATGTAAAACCGATTCATGTATTATTCATATTATGATATATGAATCATAGTACAATCATAGTATGATTGTATTATGTAGGATTCATGTATTATAACCGGGATATTTCGAATGTTGTTAACACCATATAAACTATTATAGGCCTACTAAAAACCAACTATAATGTTATCCTAAATTTAGTACATAAATTGTTTTAACTAAAAGCAGCTATAACTTTGATTAAATTTCAAAATTTAATTTAATTTATTCATGAAAGATTGTCATTACTCGAACATAATATGACTAACTGATACAGAATCAGTTGGTTGGTTATTTTTTAATTTATCCTAATAACTTATTCAAAATATGTTATGAAAATGTTTACACTTTTAATATTTTGACATTACTAAAAAAAGTAATTTTACTTTTTAAAAACATGTCATTAAAGTATAATTTCTTGCCAAACTTACTATTTAGTCTTACGTGATGTCGAAGAAAATTTGGGGTGTTAATTGAAATAGAAGAGTAAAATCATAAGTCATTGTTTAATTTAAAAAAATGTCGTATGAAAAACTGTGTTTAAATGTTTTTATTCTTTAGTAGCCGCCAAAACAGTGTTAGTTCATGTTTAACACCCTTCAGGTTCACCTAAAGCATTTATAAGGACAGTTAACTCTCTACAATTCAATAACGGTTTAAACGACAAATCATAATTTGACCTGTTACGCAGATCGTAGGTATCGAAGACGGTCGACTGGTTTGGACGGGGCGTCGATTTGGTTAACACGGCTAAACCTTTCATTCGACGCGATTAATGTGGCTGGATCACGCAAGATCAAGAGGTGCTTCTGAGAATACTTGTAGGTGACCATCTGGTCTGGCAAATCAACTCTCATCGGCTGGAGGGTCCTATTCTTGACACTGTAGCTGCCTATATTGAGAACTTCTTTAGGAATGAATCCAGGGTTTAGAAATATCGATGAATATGAATGTATATAAGAGAGAATCAAAATATTAAGGAGAAGGAAGCTCTTAATTATCCTGATAAGTGATGAAGACACACATCCTGTTGAATCCCAGTAAAATTCAAATTAAGAAATCATCTTTAAAAGAGGTGAAAAGTCCTAAAACTGGAATCAACCATGGGTTTAAAGTAGGAGTGGTTATTATTATCAGTATTTACTCATTGTAATAGAAAACCACTTTTTACTGACAGAAAATCACAGCTCTAAAACGTATTCCCTCAAATACTCAATACTACAAAATTATATTATGAAAATTACCGTCAAAGAAGAAATGAAATCATTATCTAATATCATTTTAGCAGTAACAGTATGAAATAGAATTTACCAGCGAGTTTGCATCCTAGTAATGGAACCAGGAAGTATAATATCTCTGCAGGAATGACTAGCGGCAAGTCTCCGGTCGCCCGCATGCGAGCGCGACAATATTTAGCACGCCGCCCATATGACGCATGTTCCTCTCGCACGTATAAATCACAGAATAATCACCACAGCTGGCGGAGTGGGCAGTGAGCTCTGATTGTCCTTTATATTCGCAACTAGTCCGCTTCCCATTAGTCCTCACAACCTGTTCAGCCGGTACGACAAATTTTCTAATCGATTGCACGGATATTACTGCTAGATCAATTAAACTGTCCACCCGTTGCATAGCAAGTGATTGTGGTTTGATTTATGTTCCGACGCAGAAAGGAGTGAGAAATTACGGTAGGATCTTTGGTTGCTAGGGAATGAGAAATACTCAACTTCACTGTTGCTAATTTGCCTAAGAAACCTCAGCGATAGCACTGTAAGTAGCTGTGAACTTACACCGAATAATCTAATTCATTGTCAGTTACGGGTCGGTGGCGAAATCCTGTAATTAAGCTACTTAGAGATTGTGGATAGTTATAAGCGATGGCTTGTGGATGCGATATTCTCTGGTGAAGATTAACGTCCGCATTATAGTTCATCCATAAAGACCATCCTCATAATAAGACCATTTCGTATATATGAGGGAAAATTGTGGTTCGGATTCACTTTAAACTGTAGGTCCCTATATACCATTGGCTGTTGGGCTATGAATTAACAGTCCTGTCTTAATAGAATGTCGGCCTTAGTCAGCAACAAGACTACAGATCGTGCCACAATCATCCTCCACTCATCTCTCATTCATACCTGGCTTTAAACTACCTATTGAGTTAGGTCACCATTTCTCTAAAGGCGTTAAAGTACACTACGCACAAACATCAAGATTTTTGTTGCTGGAAGATGTTCAAAGATCACTACTTTACCAGTTTTCGCTCAGAATCCAATACTCTACAGAAAAGGTTTAAAATCATAGTGCTATAAGAATAACAGTGGTTGGTTTCTTTCACAAACCATACTGATTTTCTGTTTCCCGTACTTTTTACAAACCTATGCAGTTTTAAATAACCCTAAAACAAGTTTTAATAAAAGGTTTCATAAAAAATTCCTTAAAATTATTGATCACTTAAGGTTACTCGGTAATTATAGGTTATAAAGTCGGCCTTGATTATAGGCACCAACCATTTTAAATGTGATATGTAAGGTTGCGTAAGGTCATTTAAACATAGGTGTGTTAATCTTGGTCCTCATCTTTGTTTCTATGTTATCGCTTGTTTCACAACAATGCGTATGATGTACGGGTGCAAAGGTCGTAGGACTCCTTGTCATAGGCTTGCTCTGGCGCTAATGGCGGCCTTACACGCTCAATACGGATCAAGATACGGATTGAGCGTGTAAAGTGAAATATTGATGTATGATCCATATTGACTGTGAAGGCCAAGCCCAGTAAACAATGCTGTCAATATTTATCACGATTCAGGATTATGATCCGTATTGATCGTGTAAGGTCCGCCAATGGACGAATGAGTTTGTTAATAATAATTTTTTCTGTATATTACAATTATATGTAGTTTTACTTTTAAAATGAACTAACTAATATACCGAAACCATTATTGACCTGATTATTGATCTATGCTAATCTAACCTAACCTAACCAAACCACACTGGCAGAAGACTTTCCATTTTCTTTGCTGGCATTGTCACCTTTTATTACATTTGTTGTAAAAACTGGTTCGACGTAAATAACTTAAATTTGTGTATCGATGATAACGAAGGCCAGTACTTAATGATAGTAATTCGCATTTCATTGGTTTTCACCATGTAACCTTAAAATAATGGGTGGTGCCTGTAACCAAAAGTACCATGTTGGCTGGCTCCCGTTTAAAGACTAAACTATAATTTTAACTGGTTATAAATAACTGTTACTACATATGCCTAAAATACTTGATTTAGGAAAGGTACATTAATACAAATATTATTAATAAAATCATTTTACTTTCTCCCCCCATACCATATACATACTATAGTATATGGAGAAAGTATTGTTTTCGTAAAACACTTCGCATTAGTTTGATGATGTATATATCCATTTTGGAGCCCCCTTTCCCCCTATAAATGTATATATTGAGAAAGTATTGGTTTCGTAAAAATTTTAAAATTTGAGTTGTTGGTAAATTTATCCGTTTTGGTGCCCTCTGAGCCCAAAAAAGTGGTTTTCGAGTGATGTCTGTGTGTGTGTGTGTGTGTGTGTGTGTGTGTGTGTGTGTGTGTCAGGATGTAAACAGAGCTAGAGGATGCCCTAATGGTCCGATTTTGGTGAAATTTGGTATGTAGGTCCAAACGCTCGATAATTCCAGGCGTTTTTTTCATTTTTTTGAATTTTTGATTTTTAAGGGTATTTTACCCCCAAAAACCCTCAAAAATCGTGAAAAATCCAAATTTCTCAAAAACGGCTCTAACGATTTTGATTAAAATTTTGTGGTTTATTAAGCTTAAAATGGTGAATAAAATGACCCCACCCACATCTCCGAGAAAATGCTCGTTCAAAAGTTATGGCGTAATAAGTGTTTCAAAAATCAATTTTTTGGATTTTCAAAATAGCTGTTATTTAGAAATAAATTTTACTTATCACCATTAAATCAAGCTCAAAAAACTAAATAATCCAGTATTTAAAATTTTTGCTCTATGTCAAGTGGTTGCGGAGAAAATTCAATTTTTCGTTTAGCGGTAAACGCAGTACGTTGTTAAAAGTCACAGATGCGCGTAGGGTCAAACTCGCGCTGCTCAGCTGGTAGCTATCCGACTAAGTCATCAAGACATTTATGTTTGAAGCTTTTAACATCTATATATATAATACGTGATGCCCTTTTTTTGTTAACACTACTCCTCCCTTATTTCTGGACCAATTTTAAAGTTTGAGGTGTCAAAAGAATGGTCTCAGTTCGTAGTTTTGCAATAAGGTTTTAGATTTTTGATATTTTAATTCTGAAGCCCACGGGAAGCCATCAAAGTACATTTTTAGTCCATGAGATTAACATGGGGAACAATTTATATTCAATTGCTAAATAAAACAGCTGTTGATAGCTAAACAAACAAACACATCCAGTGGCACGGTCGTGTCACGTCGCCAAGTCCCACCCAAGCAAACAG
Organism: Neoaliturus tenellus; assembly: GCA_030545055.2. NCBI lineage: Eukaryota > Metazoa > Arthropoda > Insecta > Hemiptera > Cicadellidae > Neoaliturus > Neoaliturus tenellus. The sequence goes on along the minus strand of JAQYXR010001697.1, from coordinate 8,166 downwards.
ACGACGCGTGCCTATATAGACACGAAGCAGAATACGGCCAATTTTCACTTCTCAAAAGGGCACAAAAAAGCAGCAATTAACAATTTTTTCGTTTTCTATCCGTTTAACTGGGTCAATGAACACTAAAAATCACCAAGGTTACTTTTAAAACCCTAAGTGAAGTAAAATATATGCGTTCGAAAGTAGCCTAAAAAAAGTCAGAAATGTGGTTTCCTACGCAAAACAAACTATTTTAATTTTTTAAGCAAAGCTACAGCCTTTATCACTGATGGGAATCACACAAAACTTTGCAGGAATCTTCGTATTTGTACATAGTACAAACCTTTGTGTACAAAGATCAAGTTTATTCACTTTAAACATCACAAAATAAAACAAATATGAGATTTATTAAAGCACTTTGTTTACATTTCGTAAATTGTTAAGGTAAACAAAGCAGACATTTAACATTATGATTTTAATTCGCCATCATATTCATTGATTTGATCAGCTGACATTCATACAGAAAATTGTTTTACTTAAAATTTTGTTGACTTTCGTCCAAGCCAGTAAATTAATTTGAATTATCTGTATAACTACATTACAAAATAAAACATTTTTATCTTTAGACTTGGGGAATTGTTATTATTTAATTGTTTCTCACTGTTTTAACTGTGTTGTTACAACAGTGTAACTTTTCTTTGGTTAAGTTGCAACCCGAAATTTAAAAACACACTCAATAAAAACACACAAAACTAAACCAACTAGGAAAACTTTATCTTCAAAACGCCGTTTTAAGAGAGCATTTGCTTTGTAAATATTGTGAATTGTGGAATGCATAAAAGAAACAAGTACATGAAGACATAAAAAATTGATCCAAACCAATAAAAACGTTACTATACGGTGCCAAATGAGAATAATTATCCTCCTCCACCTATACGTTCAATTAAGATTAAGATTTTATATTAACTTCTCCGTGACAACTGAACCGACCTTCAAGATTGATGTGTCAAGTAAGGAGTGATGTTATATTTGCCAATTCTTCATCAAATTAACAGGTAATTTCTTAAAGGGTAACACCCTATTGCGCTTGGAATGATTGGTTTGTACCAACGCATTTCTTGATCAGTAAATAATCCCGGTAGGGCCCCCTTATGACAAAAAACTGATATCCCCATAAAAATGCAATTTTGGGCAGTGTTGATGTTCCGAATTTATTGCTTTATCTGCCTTGACTTCCATTTTAAAGCTTCACATACAGAACACAAAAAGGTTGTGGAACAGACCTGTGGTAGAAAACAGTCAATCTTAGGTTGTTTTTACTCAAAGATAGTTCTATGTAGTCTGAAAATTTCGCTTGCAGAGTTATCCCGAGAGTAAAAGTACCGTACATCTTTTAACACTGCAGATGAAGCAATAAAATTTGGTAAATTAACAGTTCACAAACTTATGCATTTAAGAATATTTGTTTTATATCTCGATCATAAAGAGGAATTCGGAGGAGGGGGTGACCAAGACCAAAGACACCTCCAAATTAATACTTCCTGTCACTTCCCTTACGAACCACGGGTATGCTACTTGGGCCCATAAATTAGTATTTCTCTTAATGCAGCTAAATAGCTAAATCCTACCCAGCAATGTTCCTCTGTATAAAATCCAGACAAGCATAGTGTTCCTACTTAAAGGTTTTACTGTTAAAACCCAAATGGCCAAATATGATAAAAAATAATGATATCATACCCAAAAACACAAAGTGTTGAGGGGTTGCCAAGTCCTAAAAAGGCATGATATCAAAATTTGTTCCAAGTCAATGACATTGGTTTTGGAATAGCTACTCGACACATTGATTCAATATTTTAAAGCTTGGTAAACATTCTGTAAACCATTATTGTTTTATTTTGAAAACGTACTTGGCCAGCAGATGTATTAGCAAAGTTAGGCCTATTTACTAATGAGGATCTATTACGATGAATGGGGGAATCCTGCATTAACGTACAGTTAACTAAAAATAAAATACCATACATTTGCTGGCCAAGTACGGTTTCAAAATAAAACAAGAATGTTTTACAGAATGTTTACCAAGCTTTAAAATATTGAATCAATGTGTCAAGTAGCTATTCCAAAACCAATGTCATTGACTTGGAACAAATTTTGATATCATGCCTTTTTAGGACTTGGCAACCCCTCAACACTTTGTGTTTTTGGGTATGATATGTTAAAAGCTGAATAGAAGCAAATTGAACTGGTACTGAAATATCAACACAATTTCATTCTTTAATATGAGGAGTGTCTAATCTGAGGTTTAAACCTTTTCTCAAAATAAATGTAGCAGGTAGTTTTTGCTTGAAAGTTTTACTAACGCGTATTTGGGCACCAAAATAAGCTTTGTAGCTTAACCCTAGAAAATTCATTCAAGTTTACGAAAGCAATTTTGGAAATTGAAATTTTTGACATGGGTCTTATTGGTTGTCCGACTGGTATTGAAACAATAATGAAAGGTAACAAATATTAAAATAGAATACTAAATTTGTGTGCATGGGTTTTCAAACTGCTGTAAAATATACGGAAAAAGGATAGTTAGTTGTAAGTGTAATAACCTTTTTGTTTACTATTATAGTATAAACATGTTTTATGCAAAATGCTACACATATTAAAACACCTGTGTAAAAGAGACAACATTTAAAAGTTTTTACCTCAAGTATAGAAAATAAGTTTATTACAAAAATGGTTTTTATAAAGAGAAATTTTAACCAAAATAAAAATGCCACTAAAAACAAAATGGACCACACCAACAAAGATGTAGATTCTCTAAATTTTTGTGATTTCTTTATTTAAATTTTGAAATATCATGGAAAGTTAAGTTAAAGAGGATTCAGGCATAAATAGTAATGTGGACTCTATGTCATTGACTACCTCATACAGTAGTATTACAAAAGCAGCCGCAGTGAGTGCTGCATAACTCATACAGGACCGGGGAGTAACGAAATGTTGATTTTTATTCTGTTGTCATTTACGTTTTATGTTTGATGAACTATGTGGATGTTCATCAAACACTATGTGTTAAAAAAACCTATTTTGGCAAAACGTGTAAAAATTTAAACCGAACTAAGACAGGCCCTAAGACATATCGGCAAAAGACATAATCTGAGCTTATTTAGACCTACAAGAACGAGCACCACATCTCAACACTATCACATTGGGAAGTTGGAGACAAGGTAATGAAGATCGATCAATGAAAGACCAGTAATGTTCTGATTTTCACTATAATGAAATTTTTTGAAAGCGACTCTGTTCATTACCATGGAGCAAAGTTTGATCACCAGGTACCCTAATAAATGCAGCGCATTGCGCTGCACAGGCCCCCTAGTCTTTTTTATATTGTTGGGAGAAAGTATGTGTCAGTTAACTGATACCGTTTATTAATTATTTGTTTGGTATTCACCATACAGTGTATGTTTAAATTACTTACACATTGGTTACGGCTGAAAAAAAGAAAAGTTACAAATGCGGCTTGGCTGTAACAAGACATCTTCTCGGAACGTTGTCCCGGTCGACAATGTGACAATGAGACTTTGATTAATCAACTGCATTGCCGACCAATTATCACAATCAAAGAGAGCAAGAGAGCGAGAGAGTGAGAGGGGAGAGAGACAACTCGGTGGTTTTTTCACCAGAAGCCAACATCTGTCGCGTCCACTGTTCCTGGTCGCGAGGTCTGTTCGCAGAACTGATACGATACTCAGCATGCACTCTGCATTGAGAGCATCCCATAGATTCGCGCTCTTTCCCACGATTCCCCGCTCCAAATGTGACTGTAGGAAGGGGTTTAGCCAGCTGGATAGTTGTATATGTATATGTATGTGATGGTTTTTAGCATCATGTCGCAGTAGCGCTATTTCAGATGCCAATGCAATCCACGAGAAGTTTATAGCTGATCATAACGGACGTATAATGGACAAATTGTTGGATTTTTTTTATATATATAGCCTATGGAATACAGCTTCCAACATAATACAAATAAAAGAGACGAGCTAAAAATAATTTAGTGATCAATGTTTTAGCAAATATTGTTCTTTAATCTGAAAATGGTTGAATCATTGAAAACTTTTTTATAATAGTTAGACATACTTTTTAAAACACACACTAGTTCAACTAGCAAGTCAGTTTCAACTACCTATCAGATTTCAGTTTGTTATCACACGTTTTGTACAACCCTTTATTCACATGTCATACAATATTTAGAGTAAGTAGCTTTTCAATATTGACTGATTAGGAGTGATCTAGGCTATAACGTTTGGAATCATCATTGCGTCATTAAAAATTTCAGTTTTTCTCACTTAAGTATGTTACATCTGCTAGAAAAAAAAATATATCCTTACAATACTCATAAGGCACTATCGTAATTTTATTCTTTGAAACTTAACTGAGTTATTATTTTATTAATAAGTACTTGAGGGGGGGGGGGCGTGTTTAAGCTCGGCAAATAAGCATCACTTTCCTTTTTCAGACAAATATCGTTCGCTCCTCTCATTCGCTCTCTTCCTTTTTAAGTTGAGCTCGTTCACTTCGCTACCTCACCAGACCAACTGGTGCTGCACTTTGGTATCAATTTGTTGAACCAAAAGTCAAAGATGGTAACACTTTGATTTATATCCACAATTATCAACTGTTTTTGGTCAATTTCGTAGCTAACTTGAAATGTCTATAATTATACACATGGCTCCGGTGTATCTGTGCTCATGGCTTTCGATAAATATACTCTAAAATTGACTTTATTCGCGTTTTGTCTTACTTACGACTTACTTACTTACGAAGCGTCGTCCCGTAGACCACTCACTTGCGGCATGGGATCAGTCAGGAGGCAGTGATACGTACACTGCCATGTCAATTTAAATTATATTCAGCTAAGTTTGGCTCATTTTTCTTGTGTAGCACGGAATGGCTAAGGATAGGTCTAGGTTAGGTTTGGAGTTTATTCTGTCAGAAATTCTTCTAGGTTGTAAAAACACCTATCAATGAGATACTTTTTTAATTCACTTTTGAGTTTTGAAAGTTTACGAATCGAAGTGATGTGAGGTGGGATTTTATTAAAAAACTTAGGTCCAAGAAATCCAGGCTTATTTTCCAGTAATCTAAGGTTGTGATTTACAGAGGTTCTGTTGTTTCTGAATCTGGTGTTATAGCTATGATGAACAGGAACGTTAGTGAAACTGTTATTAATTGCAAAAATGACTATTTCATAAATAAAAAGAGAAGGCACAGTTAGTATTTGAAGATTTTGAAAAGCAGGTTTACAATGGTCCCTAGGACGCAGGCCATAAATGTACCTGATCGCCCTCTTCTGCAGCTTAAAAATTATTTCAAGATTTTTTTTTGATGAGTTGCCCCACAAAACTATGGAGTAACTGATGTGAGATTCTATTAGACTAAAATAGACTAGCCTAGCTAACTCTACACTGCCCAACCTGGCAATGTTCCGGAGAACATACAGACCGGCCGAGAGCCTGTTCCTGAGATGGAGGATTTGTTCATCCCAGGTCAGCCCATCGTCCAATCTCACTCCCAGAAAACTGACTGATTTGGCGTTGGAAAGCTGACTGTCACCTATCTCTAGGTGTGGAAACTGTGAGAGTTTTGAGTTTTGCCGTTGTCTTGATTGGATGAAAATGTAATTGGTCTTGGAAGGATTGAGAGAAAGCTTTAGTTCGGAAAAGTATTGAGCCAGTTGGTTGACTTTAATATATGAATCCATTTCAAGCTTTGTTTGATCGAGGTTTTTGGTGAAAAGGGTGGTGTCATCGGCATACACGACCAAGTCTTCCTCAGGAAGGGAAAGGCAAATATCGTTTATATATACTAAAAACAGTAGGGGGCCCAGGATTGAGCCCTGGGGCACCCCACTTTCAACCTTACTTGAATCAGAAATGAATGAGGACCTGTGTCCTTTGGAAGACAAATGTTGGATTTCAGTGACCTGTGACCTGTCTTTAACATAATTTGAAAGCCAAGCGAGGGGAATTCCAGTGATGCCCAAGGAAGCCAATTTCTCAACTAGGATGTCAGGTACAACACAGTCGAATGCCTTGGACAGGTCTGCAAAGCATCCGACTATGCTGCCCCCGCCATCCATGCAGTCGAGACAATCGGAGAAGAACTGAATGAGAGCTGATTTTGTTGACCTTCCCTTCCTGAATCCGAACTGTCTGGTGAAAAACAGGGAGTTTGACTCCAGGTACAGCGTAAGCCGATCACACACAACCTTCTCAAGAACTTTGGAGAAAGAAGACAGGAGTGAGATTGGACGATAGTTGCCGACCTCTTCCTTGTCCCCCTTTTTGTGGATTGGTTTGATTTTTGCGGTTTTGAAGATTTGAGGGAAAATCCCAGAATCGAGAGAGCTGTTAATGATGTGGCAAAGAGGATGAGCCAATTCCCCCGCACAGAACTTGATGGTTTTCATGGAAATCCCATCAAGCCCGCTGGAGGTCTTAGGCTTCATATTTGAGATGATTTTCAAAATTTCATCGGAGCTGCACTTTTTAAAAGCTGTGAAGTTTTGATCGCTGTTTCTGGGAAAGCCAGAAAAACTTAAAGTTTGCATGTCGGAATGAATGTGTGAAGAGATGTTTGAAAAGAAGTTGTTCATAATGTTGCTGACGGTTCTGGGATTTTTTATTTGCATGTCGTCTGTTCTTATTGTGATGTTGCCAGGAGGTTCCTTAAGGGCACCTCTGGTTTTGTTGATGATGTTCCAGGCCTCGATCGATCTGTTCCCGGAACTTACAAATCTATTGACTAAAGAATCTGACTTGGTTTTTTTTACTAATCTACGGTATTCTTTCTTGAAAGTCTTATAGGCTAATTCAGAATCGGGGGTTTTGAGTTGTTTCCAACTATCATAAAACTCTTTTAGTCTCGATTTTTTATTCAAGATTTCTTGAGTGATCCAATTTGGATTTGCTTTCCGTTTTGATTTGGATTTGGAAAAGACCCTTGGACATGATACATCAAAATGATGTGAAACTGTGTCAAGAAAGACTTTGAATTTGGCTTCGGTATCGGAGGCCCCATATACCCCCCTCCACTCCTCAAGCCTCAACCTAATCTTGAATTCTTCAAGATTCCTATTATTGATGATTCTGGTGAAAGAAGGAGCATCGGCAGATAGATCAGAAATAGAAATGGGGATGGATATGATTTGAGCTGTGTGGTCTGAAATGAATGGTTCGATAACTGTTGGTTGACAGAAAGGTACGGAAACTAAGATATTATCGATGCAGTTTTCAACAGTACTAGTGATGCGGGTCGGAGTGGAAATAGAAGTTGTGAGTCCATAAATCTGTAGAAGGTCATGTAAAAGGGTGGAGTTGGGCCTGGTAGAGTGGAAGGGGATATTGAAGTCCCCACCGATGATTACCTGGTCAGTTACCTTGAAAAGGCACTCCAGGTACTCCTCGAAGAGATCGAAAAAAACTCCCTCGTCACCTGCTGGGCTGCGGTACACTACAGAGACTATACACTTCTTGTCATTCAGTAAAAATGCAATTTCAGTTGCCTCAAAGTGCAGATCCCGGGACAGTCCCTCACCAATGTCCAGAATACTCAAGTTCTGGAGCAATAAGTCACTGAGGGTTCGAGTGAATATCGCAACACCTCCTTTCCTCATGTTCTGACGACAAAGAAATCTCTTTAATTTATACCCTTCTAGCCCACACTGATCAGCCTGCGGTGCAGACAGCCCTAGCTCGGAGACGAGAAAGATATCGGGTTGCTCCTCGTTCAAGAAGAGTTCAATGACCTCCCTTTTTTGGGTGATCACATCCACATTGAGGTGAGCAATTTTGATTGAAACATTGCCAATTTTAAGAGTTTTATGAAGTTTGACAGGGATACTTTTGTTGTGAGAAGCGGAAAGATTTCCAGTACCTAACCTAACCTGCTTACCGGATTTGGATCTTCGGGTTCCAAACTTACTCCTAAAAAACATGATTGATTTCTTACACCATCAGTGGTCTTATTACTAAATTTAATATAAACTTCAATAAGGTTGCACAGCAATTCCTTACCCTCATCAGACAAGTGTAGGCCATGTGAAGTGAAACTACTGCGACTGTGCAAAGAGTTTGTGGCCAGAAAACCAAAATTTAGCTTTTTGCAAGTTTCCAAGAGTTTACGATTTAAGTCTTTAAT
>JAQYXR010001696.1:0-27305 GCA_030545055.2 Neoaliturus tenellus | reverse complement strand
TTTAGCTCTATCGGTGAGTTCGTTTTTAGTGAAATATAGCTTTGCCAAGCGCACTATTTTATGACCTTGTTTTTTAATCTCTTTAACTTTTGAATTAAATTATACAACTTGTATATTTAATGTTTTTACCTTTGCTTTACATTAATTTTAATACCAGCAGATGTAAGACTGAATATAAAGATATATTATATGTAAATAAATATGTAGGATATTATTTTATTATTTTTATTTATATAGTTTTTTGTTTTTTTGTAATTTTTGTGGATTTAGTTACTTTTTATATAACCTTTACAAACCAACAAATAAATCAAACGAGATTTAAAAAAATTGTTTATTATTCAATGTTATAATTTAAGAATAAAAAACCACATTTGTACTGCAGTATGGAGAATATTTTAAATAAAAATGTATGAAAAGGTAGGCCTACTGGTAATGTATACTGACCTAACTTTCCTAATATAGAGAATCCCTTATAGGGAATACGTTACTACGGTAGTAGCCATGGTAAGACCTTAACCCAAACTACTCTTTTCGTTTTGAGGGCTCAAGAAGCGAAAAATACCATTAATTTATTTCACATATATACAGTAAATGTGTCCGTGGTACTGATGACTTTTGTTGGAGGACCTCAGATTTTGATGAAATTTGGTATGAAGGTCTGAGACTAGGTATATTTTCATGAGTTTTCTGGCGTCGAACCAGCATGATCGGGTTAGGGAACGAAGTTAAACAATTTTAACTAAAACCGTTTTAAAAGGTTAAAAAACCGGTATTTTTATTTTTATCTTGGCCTAACAAATAACGGAGGAAATAAAAAAATCGGTTTAAAATGTCATTCTATGGGAAATTAACAAAACCCCGTATCTCGCTTACTAATGACATAACTTGGTAAAATTTGGTATGCACATATACTAGGTAGGGTTTAACTGGTTTTTGCCTACTACACCCATTTGCAAACCTACGTACTCACCCCCATTGAGTTTTATGGAAAATATTAAGAAGTACAAAATATTAATACAATTTGATATTTACTTTACCTAACCATTAAATTTCCTAAAAACTAATATTTAATAAGAACATTCCATTGGCGTGAACCTCAATAATTATTCCAATGATGTTTATAGAGAAAATACAAATCTTTATTTCTTTGGAAAGGACTGTGACAGGACCTGTCACAGTCCTGCTGTGACAGGGGTTTTTATTTGTTTTTTTTTTTCGAAAAACCCCCTTTGAAAAAAATATATATCGATATACCGATATACCACCAAGGTGACATTAGTATATCGTTCTGCGCCGTTTGCTATTTAAATACCGGAGCTTGTGCCAGCAAATACCTAATAATTAGACGCATACTGGCGTCAAATCAAATTGAGTTCTAGTAGTTTTATAAGTATTATAAGTCTTAGGATTATCATGGTTTTTAAACCTATTGTCTGGTGAATTTTACAATTATTAAAGAGTAAATATCGTAACTAATGGAGTTGTTTATGCAATAAAGCTAAATTAATCGTTCAAAAGTATATTTTTTAGTCATAAAAATTAATATAATACACCAAATGGTTTTTGTTTTAATAAATAATTTTAACATAAATCTTTTTAATACAATCCAAATGGTTCTTTGTTTTGTGCGAGAAAAGTACTCTATATTGTTTGGCGATTAAGAAATCAACCAAATAAAGGCCTTTGTTTCCAATCAACTTTCATAATGTATTACTATTTTGTCACTACAATTCCCATTTCTATTATTCTTTTTAAAATAGGCCTATACTCCACTTAAACAGTCATTTATATGTTTAGTCCATATTGGTAGTAGATAAACACATTTTTATTTATTTCATAAACAATTGTGGACTTTTAAATTATGATTTTAACTTTGAAAACTGTTGCTCTACATTTCTCTTTAAGTAAATTTGTCTTTAGAACAAACCCCATAAAAATCATTATGGACACTGTGGGTGTTGTATTAAAATTTTTATTTAACGAATTTTGTGAAATTTTTGTTACATAGTACGTACTTATATACAATTTTCTTTACAAATATACAAGTGCCCATCGCTGTTGTTTTGAACGCCGTGATTGTTTGGCATTGTGTCGTAGCCTCGTCACCGATGTGCGTGCTATAATTGGTGATTCCCGCAGATTTCCATTGCGTGCCTCAGAACTGCACGATACGAAACACGGAACACTACTTGTGTCTGTTTAGGGACCTTGTATCAACTAAAACTTCCTCCTGTCCACATTAATTTAAAATTTTATAGCTTAACAATGTCTTTTGAAAGCTATTTATACTTCTTAAAAACAATTAACTACGAAACTCAAAGTTACGCAGTTCCCTTTCACTTATTGGCTACCTTTTTTAAATTTAAATTGTTTTGTAAAGCGATATAAAAAAATATTATAAGATTAATAAGAGGGGAAACTGGAGAATATAAACCGAAAATTTTAAATCGGTAGTTCCAAAAATATTTAGGTCTACCATATGGCATTAGAAAAAAGGTGTAAAATATGTAAATAATGTGTCTTAGTTTATAGATTATAACAATAGGTGCAATAAGGAATATAGACCCAGTTTATTTTGTAGTGAGTAGTTAAAAAAGACGCACAAGATGTCATTTTACATATGTTTTAGTGCATGAGAAAATATACTTTTGTCACAATGCATTTCAACTCCAAAAAACCTATATTTAGTTTTATATTATATGCGTTGTTATAAATCTGACTTTGTAAATTGGTATCTATTTTATTTATATTTATTTATATGTATTTATTACTAAGGTTAAGTCTTTGTTTAAAGTCAAGTAATGTGAACAAATCTATAATATATACAGCCCCATGTGTAACTGACTGACTGACTCACTCACTTATATGGGATACGAATTTCTGACGTAACTATTTAAGCTAGAGACTTGAAATTTGGCATACGTCTAGTCTGAATGGTCAATGCTAAGTGTAAATCTTCAACTTGCAAATTTGTAGTTTTAACCTACTAAAAAAAATTCAAATGGCGGACTTCCGAAATTGTAATTTTAGTTTTTTTGCTCTAGTGGCGAAACGCTTCGTCCTATCTAAAATCTGAGAACAATACTACGATAGGGAATGAATGATCTACAATTTTGGTCCTGGTGACTTTTTATCATATCTCGCACCGTTAAGCCTCCAGTGCGTTTTTAATGAAACCCCCATTTTCGGTTTTCAGGCTCTAGTGACTAAACGGTTTGTTCTACAAAAATTTTCACAGGACAATTTTAATGGATCTTTAAAATATCTAAAATTTTTATCCTTACATATTTCCCCGTATCTCCTCTCGTTTACTCACAAAATACATTTTCACTTTTACCGGATTTTTGAACATAAGTATGGGGAAATTACCGGTTCTGGAACAATAGAGAAATCCTAATTTTAGTCTGGATGAGCTAGAAACTTGAAATTTGGTACACACGTAGTTTGTATGGTCAATACAAAGGGGAAATCGCAAACATTGAGTTTTCAAATTTTAACCCCCTAAAGTTTTGTATGGTAAAATCTACACCATGTAAGGCTTTTTCTAAATACGCTGTAACTTTTGAACGAGAGGTCCTATCTCGAATCAGAGAGATAATTCATGGCCAGGAATTAGACACTCTACAAGTTTAGTCCAGTGAAATTTGCCGTATCTCACTCCTTCACCCTTAAAAAAGGGGCGTACTTTCAACATTTACAATTTTTTTCACAAAAATCTCGCTATTTTAATATTTTTTATTTACTAATATTGCACACGGATGCTTGAACTTTAGTACATGTTATGATCTCAACTAGATCTTACCATAGCGGCAGCCATTGACCAATTTCAATTAAAATTAAGTCTAAAAAATATTTTTAAAAACACAAAATTCTAAACATTTTTTTTTTTGTGTAAAGTGTTGTAAATTACTTTATTCTGCCAAATATACTTCAATATTGATATTTGTTTTGTTAGTATTATATTCTATTTTTGACGCTCTACAAGTTCGGTTCCTATGCAATTTTGCCATATCTCACCATCTTCACCCGTAAAGAGGGGCGTACTTTCACAATATCTCAATTTTTCACCAAATTGCTCTATTTCAATATTTATCGTTTACTTTTGTGACACATACATGCATCAACTTTTGTGTATACTATGAATATATCTATTTCTTACTATAGAAGCAGCCATTTGACGATTTCATCCAAGATTAGTAAACAAACTGAAATACTAAATTATTATGTACTTACTTAAAATACTTATTATTACCTTTTTATGTACAGTTGTTGGTGATTTTGTTGAACCCGGTCAAGATACGGCCATACTGATATTTTTTCATCATTATATTCTTTTTAGATGCTCTATAAGGTGGGCCTTAAGATTTTTGTAGCATTTCACTCTCGTCATCCCAAAAAGGGGCGTGTTTTCAATATTCTTTCACAAAATTGAGTTATTTTAGTATTTTTTATTTATTGTTATGACACTTAGATGAATGAAATTTAGCTACACACACATACCCTGAGCACTAAATATAAAATATAAAAAAAGTATAAATTTGAACTTTAATATCAAGAGAATATCTTAAATGCTTTAGATTTCCTGAACTATTAAACTAAGTCAGAGAAGATAAGTATAGAGTTGGGGTGGAGGCCTCAACTAGCCTGTTCAGTTCTTAAGACTTAGAACAATTAACGAATTCGGGGCAACCCCAAAATGGGGCATGGGGGCGGAGCCCCCATCGAGCCGTAGGCGAGTCTATAATATATACGGCCCCATGTGTAACTCACTCACTCACTTATATGGGATACGAAGTTCTGACGTAACTATTTAAGCTAGAGACTTGAAATTTGGCATACGTCTAGCCTGAATGGTCAATGCTAAGGATAAAAATCTTAAACTTGCAATTTGTTGTTTTAACCTACTAAAAAAATTAAAATGGCGGACTTCCGAAATTTTAATTTAGTTTTTTGGCTCTAGCGGCCAACGCTTCGTCCTATCTAAAATCTGAGAACAATACTACGATAGGGAATTTAATTATCTACAACTTTGGTCCTGTGACTTTTTATCACATCTCGCACCGTTAAGCCTCCAGAGCGTTTTTAATGAAACCCGTTTTCGGTTTTCGGGCTCTAGTGACTAAACGGTTTGTTCTACAAAAACTTTTACATAACAATTTTGATAGATCTGTTAATATCTAAAATTTTTATCTTTACATATTTCACCGTATCTCCTCTCGTTTACTCACAAAATACATTTTTCACTTTTTCCGGATTTTTGAACATAAGTAGTGGGATTTTGCCGGTTCTGGAACAATAGAGAAATCGTAATTTTTGGTCCGGATGAGCTAGAAACTTGAAATTTGGTACACACGTAGTTTGTATGGTTAATACAAAGGGGAATCGCAAAAACATTGAGTTTTCAAATTTTAACCCCCTAAAATTTTGTATGGTAAAATCTACACCATGTAAGGCATTTTCTAAATACGCTGTAACTTTTGAACGAGAGGTTCTATCTCGAATCTGAGGTATAATTCATGGTCAGGAATTAGACACTCTACAAGTTTAGTCCTGTGAAATTTTGCCGTATCTCACTCCCTTCACCCTTAAAAAGGGGCTTACTTTCAACATTTCCAATTTTTCACCAAAATCTCGCTATTTTAATATTTTTATTTACTAATATTGCACACGGATGCTTGAACTTTAGTACATATTATGACCTCAAATAGATCTTACCATAGCGGCAGCCATTGACCAATTTCAATTATAATTAAGTCTAAAATTCTTTTTAAAACACAAAATTCTTAACATTTTTTCGTGTAAAGTGTTGTAAAATTAATTTATTCTGCCAAATATACTTCAATATTGATATTTGTTTTGTTAGTATTATATTCTATTTTTGCCGCTCTACAAGTTCGGTCCTATGCAATTTTGCCGTATCTCACCTTCTTCACTCGTAAAGAGGGGCGTACTTTCACAATATCGTAATTCTTTCACCAAAATTGCTCTATTTCAATATTTATCGTTTACTTTTATGACACATGCATGCCTCAAATTTTGTGTATACTATGAATATACACTACTATACACACTATTTCTTACTATAGTAGCAGCCATTTGCGATTTCAATCCAAGATTAGTAAACAAACTGAAAAAAAAACTAAATTATTAACCTTTATATGTACAGTTTTTGGTGATTTTGTTGAACCCGGTAAAGATATGGCCATACCGATATATTTTTTTTCAGCATTATATTCTTTTTAGATATCTCTATAAGGTGGGCCTTAAGATTTTGTAGCATTTCACTCTCTTCGCCCCAAAAGGGGCGTATTTTCAATATTCTTTCACAAAAATTGAGTTATTTTAATATTTTTTATTTATTGTTATGACACTTAGATGAATGTAATTTAGCTACACACACATACCCTGAGCATTAAATATAAAATATAAAACAAAACTATCAATTTGAACTTTAAATATCAAGAGAATATCTTAAATGCTTTAGATTTCCTGAACTATTAAACTAAGTCAGAGAAGATAAGTATAGAGTTGGGGTGGAGGCCTCAACTAGCCTGTTCAGTTCTTAAGACTTAGAAAAATTAACGAATTCAGGGCAACCCCCTAAGGGGGCATGGGGGCGGAGCCCCCATCGAGCCGTAGGCGAGTCTAATAAACCTATACAGCCCTATGTGTAACTGACTGACTGACTGACTCACTTATATGGGATACGAATTTCTGACGTAACTATTTAAGCTAGAGACTTGAAATTTTGGCATACGTCTAGCCTGAACGGTAAATGCTAAGTGTAAAATCTTAAACTTGCAAATTTTTAGTTTTAACCTACTAAAAACATTCAAAATGGCAGATTTCCGAAATTGTAATTTTACTTTTTTGGCTCTAGCGGCCAACGCTTCGTCCTATCTAAAATCTGAGAACAATACTACGATAGAGAATTTTATTTTCTACAATTTCGGTCCTTTGACTTTTTATCGTACCTCGCACCGTTAAGCCTCCAGAGCGTTTTTAATGAATGCCGTTTTCGGTTTTCGGGCTCTAGTGACTAAACCGATGGCCGTAAAATTTTTTAAGGTTCATTTCGATAGATCTTTTTAATATCTACAATTTATTTCTTGTATATTTTGCCGTATCTCTACTCGTTTACTCACAAAATTCATTTTTCACTTTTCTGGATTTTGTTAACGTAAGTAGTGGGAAAATACCGGTTCTGGTCCACTAGAGAAATCGTAATTTTAGTTTTTCAGCTCTAGTGGCCTAACGGTTAGTCTTATCTGAAATATGAGAGCGTATAACGAAAGGGAATTGGATGATCTACAATTTTGGTCCTTTGACTTTTTGTCGTACATCGCACCGTTAACCCTCCAAACTGATTTTTGTGAAATTTATATTGAGATTTAGGGCCCTAGCGACTAAATGGTTTGTCCTACAAAAATGTTTAAATGACAACTTTATAGGTCTTTTTAATATCTACAATTTTGATTCTAACGTACTTTGCCGCATCTCTTCCGTTTACTCTCAAAATAATTTTTCACTTTTCCCAGTTTTGTGATAAATAAGCAGTGGCTTTGGCCAACTAGAGAAATCGTAATTTTAGTATATTTCAACTCTAGCGGCTAAACGGTTAGGCCTTTCATAGATTTAAGACTACTACGGTACTGAATTGGATGAACTACGATTTTGGTCCTGTGACTTTGTCGTACATCACACCATTGCGTAAATCTCCAGACTGATTTTTGTGCAATAGCGTTTTCAGTTTTTCCACTCTACTGACAAAACGATTGATCCTATCGAAAAATGTTGCTGAATATGACTGAAATATTTTATTAATGGCTTACAGTTTTCAGAACATTTTGCCGTATCTCTACACATTAGCTCTCAAAACAGATTTATTGCAGGACCAGAATAGTTACCGAAAACTTGAAATTGGGGACCTTACCTTCTTTTAAGAGACAATTAAAAATATGAATTCAGCTATTGTCGGGGCTGGTGTTACTAATTTACATACTTTTAGTAAGTTCTTCCTCGGATTGTAGGGAATCTTTTTAAAACTTTGGAGTCTTTTGTGATTTCTATCTCGTTTATCAGATTTTATATTATTTCATTTTAATGTTATTTTATTGTTTTCACTGATTTATTGCAACAATTTTTGACGAATTTAAAAACTTTAATTATTATTGATTGTGAAAAGTGTGCATTAGCCTTTTGTTACTGTCTTGTTTGTGCACTTCTTTGGTAAAGCTAACCTGTTTAACACTCGACTATTTTATTTACAAACTAATTCAGCGAACACATAATAAGGAGTAAGAACATACTTAAGTAAGAAGTTGAGGGTTAATAACCCTCAACAAGCCCGTTCACTGCATCAATTTTTTACAGAAATTACGGAATTGGGGCAACAAATTAGGGAGTGGACCATCCATTCAGCATAACACCCAGAATAAATAATTAATATATCACACTCAAAATATTTTAACAAATTTTAACTACGAAGAGTTATTAAAACCGATTCATAGGAGATTTTCAAAGCTTTTTTTAACTATCGATTGTGAATTGTGTGCATTAAACGGTTATGTTACTGTCTTGGCTGTTCAGTTCTTCCGTGGAACTAACCAATTTCATACTTGACTTTTTATTAATTTACGAATTTAGGGACACCCCTAAGGGGGCATGGGGGCGGAGCCCCCATCGAGCCGTAGGCGAGTCTAAATAACTATACACCCGCATGTGTAACTCACTCACAAGAATCAAAATTATTGACCACTTCCAATTATGCTACAAACTTGAAATTCGGCATGTAGGTGGCTATTGTTCAGAAACCATCGGAAAAAATCTAAAATCCACCAATTTTCCATTTCAACCCCTCCAAAAAAATTAAAAGGGTAGAAATAAAAAATCTGAATATGTGAGGGTTTTCTATTTTCTCTGTAACTTTTGAACGAGAGTTCCTACCTCAAATCTGAGGGAAAATCGTTAGTTGGGAATTAAATGCTCTACAAATTAGGTAATATGACATTTTACTGTATCTCACTCCCTTCACCCTTAAAAAGGGGCGTACTTCCAAAATTTCAAAATTTCTTCACAAAAATTGCGCTATTTTATTTTTTTTATTTACCATTATGGCAAATAGATATCTGAACTTTAGTACATATAATGCCCCAATAGTAACCTTTCTATTTTAGCATTCATTGGCCAATTTCAATCTAAGTTTAGCTAAAAGAAAATCGTAAAAACACGAATTCTTTAACATTTTGCCATGTAAAGTGTTTGTAATTTACTTCAATTTGGTAAATATGGCGCTACATTGATAAATATTTTTCAATTATTGTACTGTATTTTAGATGGTCTACAAGTTTGGTGCCCTGACATTTTTCCGTATCTCATCCCCTTTACCCTTAAAAGTGGACGTAATTTCAAAATATTAAAATTCGTCCACGAAAATTGCGCTATTTTAATATTTTTTATTTACTGTTAAGGGAAATGGATGTCTGAAATTTAGTAAATATTATGACCTCATATAGGTTTAACTATACTAGCATTCATAGGCCGATTTCAACCTAATTTTAGACAAAAAAACTCGTAAAAACACGAAATCCTTAACGTTTTTAACGTATAGTGTGTTTGTAATTGACTTTAATCTGGTAAATATAGTACTATATCGATGTACATTTTCAATTATTGTATTATATTTTAGTTATTCTACACATTTGGTCCTCACACATTTTTCCATATTACACCCCCTTCACCCTTACAAGGGGTGTACTTTCAAATTGCACAATTCTTTCACAATAATTAAGTTATTTCAATATTTTTATTCACTATTGTGGCACATGGACGTCTAAAAATTAGTACATATTATGACCTTGACTAGGTCATACTATACTAGCAGCCATTGGCCAGTTTTAATCTAATATCAGTCCAAAATAATTGTAAAACCACGACATTGCAGGTCGTAACTTTTGAACGAGAGGTCCTACCTAAAATCTGAGGGAAAATTCATGGCGTCAGAGCGGACAAATCAGACGCTCTATATAAGTTATTCCGGTGTAGTTTTGCCATATCTCACTCCCTTCACCTTTTAAAGGGGTGTCCTTTCAAAATTTCTAAATTCATTTCCAAAAAATATTCTTTTTTAATATTGTTTATTTATTATTATGGCAGATATGTGTCTGAACTTTAGTACATATGACCTTAACTAAATCTAACTATAGTAAAAGCCAGTGGGCAATTTCCATCAAAGTTGAGGCCTAAAAAGGTTTTAAAAAACACGAAATCCTTAACATTTTTCCATGTATAGTGTTTGTAATTTACTTTAATCTGCCAAATATACTGCAATATCAATTTGTGTTTTGATATAATTACCTTCTATTCTATTCGCTCTACAAGTTTGGTCCAATGAAACTTTGCCGTATCTCACCCCCTTAACCCTTTAAAATGGGTGTACTTTCAAAATTTTGAAATCTTTTCACAAAAGTCTTGTTGATTAAATAAGTTTTTTTACCATACTGGCACATAGATGCTTGAAGTTCAGTACATATTATGACCTCAACCGTTCTTTCAATAGTATCAGCTATTTTCCGATTTCATTCAAAGTTAAGTCCAAAAACATCGTAAAAACTTGAAGTTTTTTTCATGTAAAGTGTTAGTAATTTACGTCAATCTGCTAAATATACTGCAATATCGATACATGTTTTGCCAGTGTTAAGTTTTATTTTAGACACTCTGAAAATTTAGTCTTATGAAATTTAGCTGTACCTCACCCCTTCACCCGTTTATAGGGGCGTACTTTCTAAATTGTAAAGTTCTTTCACCGAAAATGGTGCTATCCTAAAACTTTAAATTTACTATTATGGTACTTAGATGTTTGAAATTTAGTACATAGTATAACTTCAAATAGGTCATACTATAGTAAAAGCCATAAGTAAATTTTAATACAAGTTTAGTCATTGTCATAATTTAGTAAATATATTATTTGTTACACCTATAGCTAGGAATCCTGCCAATAATTCTCCCTATATTAACCTTAGGGATTTTGTTAACCTTAGGACCAAACCCTACGTTAAGACAAAATTTGAGCTTTGATCTGTATTTTTTTATCTTTATTTTTTTATCTGTATTTTTTGACGTAAATTATTAGACGTTAATGAATTAGGGGGAACGAACTAGGGGGCATGGGGGCGGAGCCCCCATCGAGCCGTAGGCGAGTCTATAATATATACAGCCCCATGTGTAACTGACTGACTCACTCACTCACTTATATGGGATACGAATTTCTGACGTAACTATTTAAGCTAGAGACTTGAAATTTGGCATACGTCTAGCCTGAATGGTCAATGTTAAGTATAAAATCTTAAACTTGCAAATTTTTAGTTGTAACCTACTAAAAAAAATTCAAAATGGCGGATTTCGGAAATTGTAATTTTACTTTTTTGGCTCTAGCGGCCAAACGCTTGGTCTTATCTAAAATCTGAGAACAATCAACGATAGGGAATTAATTTTCTACAATTTCGGTCATCTGACTTTTTATCGTATCTCGCACCGTTAAGCCTCCAGAGCGTTTTTAATGAAATGCCGTTTTCGGTTTTTGCGCTCTAGTGACTAAACCGATTGTCGTAAAAATTGTTTGAAGGTTTATTTCGATTGATCTTTTTAATATCTACAGGTTTTTTCCTAATATATTTTGCCGTATCTCTACTCGTTTACTCACAAAATTCATTTTTCACTTTTTCCGGATTTTGTGAACATAAGTAGTGGGAAAACACCGGTTCTGGGACACTAGAGAAATCGTAATTTTAGTATTTCAGCTTTAGCTGCCAAATTGATCTCTTCTCGTTTACTTAAAAAATACATTTTTCACTTTTTCCGGATTTTGTGAACGTAAGTAGTGGGAAAATACCGGTTCTGGTCCACTAGAGAAATCGTAATTTTAGTATTTCAGCTCTAGCGGCCTAACGGTTAGTCTTATCTGAAAGCTGAGAGCAATATTACGATAGGGAATTGGATGATCTACAATTTTGGTCCTTTGACTTTTTGTCGTACATCGCACCGTTAACCCTCCAAACTGATTTTTGTGAAATTTATATTTAGATTTAGGGCTCTAGCGACTAAATGGTTTGTCCTACAAAAATGTTTGAATGACAACTTTTATAGGTCTTTTTAATATCTACAATTTTGATCCGAACATACTTTGCCGTATCTCTTTCCGTTTACTCTCAAGATACATTTTTCACTTTTTCCCAGTTTTGTGGTAAATAAGTAGTGGCTTTTGGCCAACTAGTGAAATCGTAATTTTAGTATTTCAGCTCTAGCGGATAAACGGTTAGGCCTTTTATAGATTTGAGACTACTACGGTACTAAATTGGATGAACTACGATTTTGGTCCTGTGACTTTTTGTCGTACATCGCACCAATTGCGTAAATCTCCAGACTAATTTTTGTGCAATCGCGTTTTCAGTTTTTCCACTCTACTGACTAAACGATTGGTCCTATCGAAAAATGTTGCTGAATATGACTGAAATATTTTATTAATGGCTTACAGTTTTCAGAACATTTTGCCGTATCTCTACACGTTAGTTCTCAAAACAGATTTATTACAGGATGATAAACTCAAGAGACCTTTGGTATCTCGTAAACCAGAATAATTACCGAAAACTTGAAATTGGGGACCTTACCTTCTTTTAAGAGACTATAAAAATATGAATTCAGCTATTGTCGGGGCTGGTGCTACTAATTTACATACTTTTAGTAAGTTCCTCCTCGGATTTTAGGGGAATCTTTTCGAAACTTTGGAGTTTTTGTGATTTCTATCTCGTTTATCAGATTTTATATTATTTCGTTTTAATGTTATTTTATTGTTTTCACTGATTTATTGCAACAATTTTTGACGAATTTAAAAGCATTAATTATTATTGATTGTGAGAAGTGTGCATTAGCCTTTTGTTACTGTCTTGGCTGTGCACTTCTTTGGTAAAGCTAACCTGTTTAATACTCGACTTTTTTTATTTACAAACTAATTCAGTGAACACATTGGAGTTGAACCATCAACAAGTGCGTTCACTGCATTAAGTTTTTACAGAAAATAAGGAATTGGGGCAACAAAGTAGGGAGTGGACCCTCCATTCAGCATAACACCCAGAATAAATAAACATTATATCATACTCAAAATAATTTAACAAATTTTAACTACGAATAGTAATTAAAACCGATTCAGAGGAGATTTTCAAAACTTTTTAACTATCGATTGTGAATTGTGTGTATTAGATGGTTTTTTTACTGTCTTGGATGTTCAGTTCTTCCGTGGAACAAACCAATTTCATACTTGACTTTTTATTAATTTATGAATTTAGGGACACCCCTAAGGGGGCATGGGGGCGGAGCCCCCATCGAGCCGTAGGCGAGTATAGGATATACAGGGTGATTGATATAAGTGTGCCAACTGTTTTACATGGAAACTGTAATGCTATCGAAAAAAGTTAAATAGTAACCCCCCTGGAAATTAAGTGTAGTTTTTTATAGTGATAATGATTTATTTTAAAGTCGGCCATTTTCCAATATGGCGGCCAACTTTAAAATTTCTTATGGAACGCAATACATTTTATGGTGTTTTTGAAATTTTCATGTTATTTTAAGACTTTTTTATTCTTTGCAATTTTTCTCTAAATGTAACGGTTAGGGAGTTAGAGGCAATTAAAGTTCATTTTTAGTTCCATAAGAATAACATGGGGCAAACTTTATCTGCCCATATCTCCGAAACCATTGATTAAAATAAAAAATACCCAAGAATAAAAGTGTCTTAAATTGATGTTTTAAGAACATTTTTTTCATAATAACTAAAATAATTTTGAAAATTTAAGTTTTTGACCTCCATATTGGAAAGAATTTAATTAATGCGTAAATTATAATTTTGATGAGTGAAATGTTCTTAAAATATCAATTTGAGACACTTTTATTCTTGAGTATTTTTTTATTTTAATGAATGGTATCAGAGATATGGGCACATAAATTTTGCCCTATGTTATTCTTATGGAACTAAAAATGAACTTTAGTTGACTCTAGCTCCCTAACCGTTAGGTTTAGAGAAAAATTGCAAAGAATAAAAAAGTCTTAAAATTCTATGAAAATTTCATAAACACCATAAAATGTAGGGTGTTTCATAAGAAATTTTAAAGTTGGCCGCCATATTGGAAAAATGGCCGACTTAAAAAAAATCATTATCATTATAATAAACTAGACTTAATTTCCAGGGGGGTTACCATTTAACTTTTTTTTGATAGCTCTTACAGTTTCCATGTAAAACAGCTGGCACACTTATATCAATCACCCTGTATAAAACATGTATATCTGTGATAAACAAAGTAAAAGCTCATTTTTTATGGAAGATACAAAAACATAATTTTCTGTATTAAACGAGAACATGTTCCTTTTTTATTTCACTGTCAATTTTAATGTTTCATGTGTCCAAAAAGTTATCTGAGTTTTTTAGTTTTACAGTAATATTTTGGATTTTAGGATTCAACATTTTGTAGTTGGTGCACGACAGTCCTCAAAGTTTTTTTATATATATATATTTTTTTTGTTTTCCATATTAACCATTTGATTGTTTATCAATAATTTATAGCTTAAAACAACTGTTCGATTAACACTTTGTACAATATTACTGAAGACCATGTCTTAAGCAGAATATGCTTGGTATATTAGATATTTTATGATAGGTACATGTTGAAGAGCTCATTAGTGTATTCTGAGATAATTTTACTCCAAAATTTTACCTGCATAAATATTCCAGTTGATAGAATAAATCGTTGGTTTTGCAATCTTGTTGCCAGAAATGCTGCCAACTTAAATATTTTGCACTAGAAATAAACACTACGCACAACCGTGGTGTGCATATTTGAATTCTATTATACACTTAGAATTGAACACACGCTTTGTGGAATGTTCTTTGAAGTAATCATTGTATAAAATTGCTTTAGGAATTTTTGTTGGGTGTAAAGAATACAAATAAATGTAAACAGATACTAACTATTTTCTTTATGCGCATTTGAAGAAAAATTAATTATTTTGTATTTAAAATGATTATGTTCAATACGTGGAACTCTGTTATATCAACCAAAGAGATGTAACCGAAAATTACGTTAGTTTTATTTCATTTCTTTAGTATTAAACAGTAACAAACCCTGGTAAAGTATTTTACTATTATTCATACAAAATTAAAATACTTTTAAAAATAAAAATTTAACGAAATTTTACAATTTCAAATTGTTACTCTTTTAGCAGATTTATAAAAAGACTTTTTGATAACTTTTTTAAGCAAAAGGTGTCAATGAAATTATTATGTGAAAGATATACATAATTATATTTCTCATTACACATGAAAGCAATTCACTGTTGGTGCCTGCCCGGTTTATCATAGCATCTTTTTGCGATAAGGATGTACAGAGATGCTTGCCTTAGTTGGGATAGTCACTACAAACAAACGTACTTCATCGATCAGAAAAACAAAGATATCATAGTGTGATGCATTACAGGTATATACATTCTGCATAGATTACCTTAAAAAGTAATATTATGATTTTTTTCTTTTAAGAATTAAATTTAAATATATCAAAATCAGATCAGTCAAAAATTCAGCACTACTTTCATAAAATTAATATATTTCTTTAACTTTGAGCAACACTAAAAGTAAGAGAAACTATTCAACAATAAGGACATAGGAAGGAACTCATATGTTGTAGAGACTACTATAGTCTGCTCTTTCCGTCTTGAGGAGCAACATTTCCTCTAGAATAACGTGGTTCCAGGAAAAGGAACACGCTTAGTTACAAGCTATATTACAAGCTTATAAAGGAAAAAACCCGCGATAAGAGGATGCTGAAGTGTTTATAAGATAATGCTAATTTATATTAACATTTGTTAGTTAATCCATTCTTTAACACATGTGTACATTCACATTTACAGTTTTAAGATGAATCTTGTAGAATATTTTTACTGATAGAAATAGTTACTACGACATTAAGTAACTTGAGAGCTATACTAATTCAAAAACATCTTATGAGTTCATAAAGTATATTTGTGGAAGCGATAGCTCAGTGGCAGAACTCTGCCCTCCCAAAAAGTCAGCCCGCGGTTGAATCCCGGGCAAATTCAAGCACAAACATAAGCGATTACCTCTAGCAAAAATATGTTTCTTATTGCCTTAATGGTACCTTGCTTTCTTTGGACCACCATCATAGGCTATTTATTAGCTCATGGTAATGTGAAGTAGAGGTTAAAATAATTTAGAAAATTTCATGGAAATTGCACACCTATTGAATATTATTATGATTTCATAAGTTTTTAAAGAATTACTCCTTTAACAAATCAATTCTACTTTTTAAATAATTAATAAACAACGACTGCTCTTGTACAGTAGATAATCCAGCTTTGAGTGCCTGTTAACAGTAAGGTTTAAAATGAATATTATGAGCCGAGTTGTAGAATGTGCTGCATGTTTTATAGGATTTCTCGAAAGAACATACAATGTAGGTATGATCACTAAATTTAAAACCGAGCAAACATTTGTTTTGTAGCACATCATTTAAGTAGTTTTTTCATGTAACGAATAAACTTAATTTGCATATATTTACTTCATTCCATATCTACTTCATAGTAACAATTCATTAAAACTGATCAAGATTGTAAAAAGCAAATGTTCCACACCTAAATGTAATAAAAAGTAGGCTACATGGGTTTTGTATTTGATCAATTTTCATCACTATATTACCTCTAATAAAGATAAATTGTTCATAAACAATTATATATTTAAAGTTAATTCATTATTAAACATAAGTAAGCCCTTACTAAATCACCAGCCAGTCAGAATAAAATTATTACATGTACCTAAGCACAGGAGTACCGTAAACGGCCTCTTGCAGTGCAACTTATTTACAATGTGATTGGACTTAAAAATACCTGTTGGACCATTTTGTTACTGTTATTTTTAGTTTGAATACGTTAAGGTAATTGTGTAAATTATACCTACAATGATAGTCTACAATGGGTATTAAATAGGTTTAGTTAAAAATCGTTTTGATAGTATTTTAATGAGTTACTGTATATTTATCTTATGTATCAAACTTTCTTTATATATAAATATCGGGGTTATGAAATAAACAACATTAAGAAGTTAGAGGATTATGATAAAACCTCTGCCGGCCAATCAACTAAATGCAGTCTTCTGTTTCCGCTCAAGTTTCATAATTTATCAACATTATGTCACCCGCTTCCCATTCCTCTTATTCTTGCTCAGAAATAAATCACTTAAACAGCCACTCGTTTTTATACTTAGGCTATATTAGTTTGGTTAAACGAAATTTAGTTATTTAATGTAATTAATAATAATACCTAAAATAATTTAGGGCTCCAAAGATTTTTGGAAAGGCTGCTACCCGTGTGAGAAACATTAATGTATATATAAAAACCCATGGTTACTGTACATATTTTATGTAAGACGATCTATACATACAAGTAAGATATATTTGTATTTATGTATTTACTAATCTCTAAAACAGCCTAAGCGATTTTCTCGGGCATTTGCAAATAACTTAGTTCTGGGGTAAAAATAATATGTATACAGGTCTTTTTGCTAGAAAAATCTTATTTAGTTAAAATGTTTAATTTAAATTCTTAAAATATTAACATTGGCCTTTTTGAGTTAAAAGTTAAAACAAAGAAAACGTATTCAACAGCTGATCCATTGTTAAAGTATAGAACATGCGTTGTAGTATAAACATGTTGTAGTTTTGCATTGTCACCAACTCTAAATAACCAAATGATACTTTAATAAAAACTAATTTATATTATTTATTTTGCTTTTTTGACTATTATCGTTGATTAGAGTAAAAAAATAATAGTTTTTTGAAATTATAAAATTACAGCATTTTATAAAAAGGATAAATAACAATAGTAAAATTTGCTGATAGTTTAAGAAGTAAAACAGTGTTACAGTTTCAATGTGAGGTTTAGACAGTTAATACCGTTGTGCTGAAAGTTTATGCGTATATTAAAACATTCTGAAGAATGGGAGGGGGGGTGGCGGAGCGAGGTTATTTGGACTGAGGATTGTGAGATAACCACGCAAAACTACTCATAATGATTATAATATATAAAAACACTTTGCAATGGTTTTCTTTAATACTCCGTTAGTTTTAAGGTTATAACCTAACCTAACCACGATGTCCGTGTTATAATTGGTGTTTCCCACAGATTTCCATTGCGTGCCCGACGATTGCACGACATGCCGCACGAATACTAACTTTTTTTCTGTTTAGGGAGCTTGGATCAGCTAAAACTTTCCCTCTGTCAACATTATCTGTCATTAATTTTACGTATTATAGATAAGTTTACGATGTATAGGCTAATGCAATTTTTTAATTGTCAGCCGAAAAAATGTTGATTGATTGATTAATTAATACTAAAAATTGAGTTAATTAATTTAATATATGTCTCTTGAAACCATTTATATTTATATTACAACCGCTTGAACTAAATTACGTTTTAAATAATTTCTTGTTTATTTAACGATTTTTCTCCTTTGTAACATAAACACAAGCGACATCTTGACCTACTTGCCGAGGTTTAAGCTTACGAGAACATAAAATAACCACTTAGAAGTGGCAATTAAGGTATTTAAAAAGATACACCATAAAATCCCCCAGGATGGCCTCAGCCTGGAAGAATTTGTAGTACTTTAATGCATCATTGATTTTGTTACTAGTTTTAGAACTGATTTTGAAACACTTCATATTTCACTTTAATTATTAAGGAATTGAATTGAATTCCAAAATAAAATCAGCTGATCGATGTGGTTTTAAAATGATTATGACAGCAGAAATAAATACACATATTCACAGCATACAAAACACAATTTAAAACACGAAAATTAAATTCTGGGTGATATTTCGATTGTAATCTTCACTAAGATATTCCATTAAATTAAAAATAAAAACATACAGTCTTGCTATTTTTATTCTTTATATATTTTATAAAATATATATTATAAAAAAAAATAAAATGAAAAACAGTGTACTTGGTCCATTTAATTTATCTAGTGTACAAACAAAGTCCACACTGACGTTGTTTATATTGAAAGCTATGCTAATATTCTGGCCATTAGCATTAATCGTCGATATTGCAAGTTTGTAGCCTGAAATTCTGCCAATACAAATAGTTTTCACTATAAATAAACATCATGTGAAAACGAGTTGAGCATATTTAGATTTCAGTTTAGATTTAAACAAGTTCTATGACACTTTCTCTGAAGTACTCACATAACTTTAATTGTAAAATTATTTTACGGATTATATTATGATTTAATGATGATTACTTTGAATATTTTTTCCAAACAATAATCTAAGTTTTAATTCTATTTACCCAACATTTTCAGTAAAGTTTTTGTTTTGAGGAAAAAAGTCCTCTAAAAACATTGCAGTGTACGTAATTTGTAATTAACTATTGAATAATTCAAAATCTAATTACATGTTCAACCATTTAGGTACTTCTGTCCTCCTAAGCCATCTGTGAAAACTTACTGGCAAGTAAATATGATTTGTAGTCATTAAGAGGAACAGAAGCTCAAAGGTATTATAACAGCTAAACACTAGTATATTTGCCAGTACACAGATACAACAATCACATGCTGGCATCGGCCCAGCTTATCACAGGGTCTGGTAGGGACAAGGATATATGGCTTTAGGTAGAATGGCCTACAATGTTACATTACAAACTCAGAGTAGTCGGGTCAAGGAAAAAAACACATCATGATGTACAACAAAATCCATAGGCTGAAATTGAAAAAGTTCAATATATACTATTTTAATTTATATACATTGAAGCAAAAGAAGAATTCTTCTAAGCTATAGGGCCTTTTCAAGCACAACACATTATTTGGTTGTGTTTTACAAACTACTAATTAACATTTTCATAAACAAGACAAAGGAAGGAACGCGATATGTTGTAGCGAACATTCTAGTCCCGTCTTTCCGTTTAGAGGAGCGGCATTTCCTCCTGGAAATAACGTGGTTCCCGAAAACGTGGAAACAAAAACCTTTGTGGTAAGAGAAACCTAAAATGTAAGGAAATTCTAATTCTATCACTTTAAGTTGTCATTCATTATAATTTGAATTTTAATAATTTATATGTTATGCTGTTATGATGAAAAGTTACATCGACCCGGCATGTAAGAGTATCCTTGAACGTATTTTTTTATCCGATATGTTAACGAGTTTTGATAACTTAAACTATTCCATAAAAATATACACATTTAATATTAATATAGGTTAATCGTTTAATATGTATTTGCCAGGAATAATTAGTTGCATTCTGGACGTTACATAATACGTTCATAACTTCATAAGATTATGAAGTTGTTTTAACTTCACGAGCTAACGTTTTACTTTTAGCAAACGAACTAAAAATGTTATAATTATCTCTTAATAATACAATTTAAGTGTTTGGTGTAAATGGTGTAATAATATAACATTAATAGCATCAGTAGTAGTAATGCCGGTCACTTGAGGTCTAACATGGGCTCTTATGGGGAGTAGGGTTCCCGAGAAACGGGGACAAAAAACGGCGTGCGCATGCGCCAATTTTTTTCTGTGACGTCATGGCGCCTTTTTTTGTGACGTCACCAAGATGGCGGCGTCTTTTTTCTGTGACGTCAGCTGTTTTTTTTGTCACGTCATGGCGGCGCTCTTTTTTGTGACGTCATCAAGATGGCGGCTCCCGCCACGCCAGCTGTTTTTTCTGTGACGTCATGGCGGCGTCTTTTTTGTGACATCATGGCGGCGTTTGCGCCAATTTTGCCTAATATTCGCGCCAATCGTCTGCCGTTTTTTCTGTCATCATGGGGAACAAGACCATATGGATCGCTGGGGTCATACTATATAAAGTGTACACAATACTATATAAAGTTTAGAATATGTAAAATGATGTACAACACCTAAATAAAGTGCATATTATACTATATAAAGTGAAAAACATGAAAATTTTGGCTTAAAAATCTAAAAAAACACAAATATCTCGAAAACGGTGTGTCCTAGGGGTCCGGGGACCTCAAAAAACCACCTTCTACGAAGTAGAGGTGCCCCTGGGGGGTAGGTACCCTAAAATAACAAAATTAACCAAAATGTTGCGGGTTGCATTCAAAAAATGAAGGGGGCAATGAAGGGGCAAAACTTTGAAAAATCATATCTTAGGAATGGCTTCATGTATTAACTTCATACTTGGTATGTGTGTACACTTAGTTGGTATATAAAAATGCATGGCACAAGGTATCCAAAAAATGAAGGCGCAAAAAAGTTTTATTTTTTATCTTGGAAATGGCACTACGGATTTTCTTTAAACTTGGTATGTGTATATGTGTAGTGTTAGTATGTAATAAAATGCTAAGCATCACTTCCCAGATTCAAGGTCACAACTGTGAAAAATAAAAAAAAACATACAACTATTAATTTTCTATCCCCTGCTGGTGTATGACTGTTCCTTTGAGTCTCTAAGTATTTGTTAAGACTAAGAAGAGTGTAGTGGTCAAGGTCAGACATATTAAAAAATAAAAAACATCTTAAAATAACAGACAGAGGCCTACAGGCCAGCTGACGCAGGGCTCTACCTTCTCAATAGTAGATCAATACTTAGGAGGCAGTATAGTGTTATGGTATTATCTTAAAGAAAAATCCTTATATTTCTAAGACAGAGGGTGAGCAGTTTTTATAAGTTAGCAGATACTAGTACAATTTTATTGAAGGGAAATACATAGCAGTTTATAATGTAACTCAGCTGGTCTTGCGTAACATAACCTCACTTTTACTGTAGATATATTAGTAAAACTTGAGTGAGCCTTTAGTGAGTCTCTATAATTACCAGCTTTATTGTTTTAGTTTCAGACGTGATACTGTTCAGACGTGCTGCCCTACGTAATATAACCTCACTTTTACTCTATCAAATTAGTAAAATTAGAGCGAGTCCTTAGTAAGTCTCTATAAAACTAGAGCTATCAGTTCTATTGCTTCAGTGTCTTTTCAGACGTGGTACTGTACAGACGTGCGTGTAACATAACCTCACTTTTTATTGTACTTTTACTGTACATTTAGTAATACCAGAGTGAGTCCATAGTGAGTCTCTATAAAACCTGGGCTATCAGCTCTATTGCTTCAGTGTCTTTCCAGACGTGGTACTGTACAGACGTGCGTGTAACATAACCTCACTTTTACTGTACATATAGTAATACCAGAGTGAGTCCATAGTGAGTCTCTATAAAACCTGGGCTATCAGCTCTATTGCTTCAGTGTCTTTCCAGACGTGATACTGTACAGACGTGCCGGCCTTGCGCAACATAATCTTACACTACACTTGCACTCTAGCAATATATTAGTAAATTCAAAGTGAGTCCCTAGTGAGCCTTTATAAAATCATAGCTATCAGCTCTATCGGTTTAGTTTGGTTCCAGACGTGATACTGTACAGACGTGTCGGTCTTGCGTAACATAACCTCACTTTTGATTGTACTTTTACTGTACATATAGTAATACCAGAGTGGTCCCTTAGTGATTTTTTATAAAGTTATAGTTATCAGCTCTATTGCTTTAGTCTCAGACGTGGTACTGTACAGACGTGCGGGTAACATAACCTCAATTTTACTATAAAAATCCCAATTTCTCTTCATAATAAGATTAGTATTTTTATAAAAATGGAATCGTCTTCTAAAATGGGTTCTCAAAATATGACTGAACCAATCCATTTTATTAGCGAGGACCAGTGGTACATAAAAAAATTCAGGTTGTATGGTCTTAAAACCATTTTTAAGTTTACAAACCCCCCAGCCGGAACGTCCGAATTTGAATGGCTTAGACAAGGTTTTGCTCAAATAGTTGAGAGAGCGAAATCCGAATGCCATCCTAATGATTACCTAGGCTTTACATTAGATAGCATTAATTTGAAAACCAAAGAGTCAGGGTATGTAGTTCCACGTCCAGCTTCTGAAGTTAACAGTGATGTCCTTTGGAGTGTGTTTGGAGGTATTGTTCAATCTAACTCTGAAAATATCAAATCAACTGACACGTTTAGAGTTGATGTGGTGAGAGTCAACGTGCCTGTAGGTCGTGGTAGAAAACGCCCTGGATTCTATAACACCTTCGAAGAAGAGTGTAAGGCGAGGCAGGGAATTGTTGTCATAAAAAACAAAGATAACTTGTGTCTTCCCAGGGCTTTGGTAGTGGCAAAAGCGTATGCGAAGAATGATCCCCAAACCTATGCTATTCGAAAGGATAAAGGCCTTAGGCAAACACTTAGAGCTAAAAAATTAATTGCAAAGGCGAGAGTAGAGATCCCAGAGGAAGGAGCGGGCATTCCTGAGCTTGAGAAGCTTCAGGCTCATCTTAAAAAGTACAGAATAACTGTTTATAACTACAGCTCAAAAGGCCGTGATGTATACTTTTCTGGTGGCAGCGAAGATGCTAACCTTAAAATTAACTTGCTTTTCCATAATGGCCATTATAATGTAATTACTAGTCTCACAGCTGCTTTTGCTTGTGTCTACTACTGTGAGGCGTGCCATGTCCCTTCCAATAATAAGTTTGAACATCGATGCACTAACAAATGCACATCATGTCACTCCATATCTCCTCCATGTAAGCTTGAGCATGGAGGCCTCACTTGTCGATTTTGCAGTCGCCACTTTAAAAATGAGCAGTGTTTGATAGCCCATCGTGGTCAAGTTTGTAAAATGATTAAATTTTGCCATAATTGCCAAAAACTGGTCTTTCCAACAAAACGCAAATCGGCTCATGTATGTGGAGAGGTGTTTTGTAATACTTGCAAAGACTATAAACCGGCTGATCACCGGTGTTTTATGCGTGTAGACAAGCAAACCCCTAAAGATCGCGATTTCTTATTTATATTCTTTGATTTGGAGACCCGCCAAGACGAATCACTGGCTTCCGATAGTGAAACTAAAGTTCATAGAGTCAACTTATGTGTGTCCCAACAGTACTGTTTTAAATGTATCAACGGAAATGAGTGTGAAACTTGTTTGGAACGGCAAAATATATTTAAAGAAGACCCCGTAAAACAATTTATGGACTATGTCATGCAGGTGAGGAAAACTTTTAAGACTGTATGTGTGATTGCCCATAACGGGCAGGGCTTTGACTTTCAGTTTATCTTAAAGTACTTGATGGAGGAAACTAAATTTGTTCCAAACGTAACTTCTCGGGGAACTAAAGCAATCCTAATTGAAGTAGATAATGTAAGGTTTATTGATTCACTTAGCTACTTCCCCATGTCCCTCTCTGCACTCCCTAAAGCGTTTGACCTGCCTCCAGAGAAAAAGAAAGGCTATTTCCCACATCTTTTTAACACATTGGCCAATCAAAATTATGTAGGCCCTATGCCAGCCAAGGAGTTTTACTGTCCAGACTCTATGTTTGAAGAGTCCCACTCAGCTTTTGAAAAGTGGTATGATGAGCGAGTTGCAGAAGATTATAAATTTGACTTTCAAAAGGAGATCTTAGAATATTGCATTTCAGATGTCGAGATTTTGGCCCAAGCCTGTATTAAATTTAGAGCCTTACTTCTTGAGCAATGCAACGTGGACCCATTCCTTGAAGCGATAACTATAGCCAGTGCGTGCAACCTGGCTTTCCGTAGAAATTTCCTAAAACCTGATACAATTGGCTTGATTCCAAAAGGTGGGTATCGTTTTTCCGACACTCAATCAGCTGCTGCATTGCAGTGGTTGACTTGGGAGGAAGAGAAACGTGGAATTAAGATTCAGCATGCAGGCCGGGGCAAAGAAGCCAAAATTAATGGGCTAAAAGTAGATGGGTTTGATGGAGAGAACATCTATGAATTCCACGGATGCTATTGGCATGGCTGTCCCAAATGCTACCCATACAGAAGGGAAGAACCACTGAAGGAGGATCCCTCTGACACTCTCCACATTAGATATGAGAGAACAAAATCCAAAATTGATAAACTTTCTGACTATAATATTGTAGAAATGTGGGAATGTGAGTTTAGCAGGCTGAAGAAGGAAAATAAGCTAGATCATCTTAATAAACTACCAATTTTGAACAATCTCCCGCTCAACCCAAGAGATTCGTTCTTTGGAGGCAGGACAGGCAATGCCAAAGCCTACTATAAATGCGAGGAGGGTGAAACGATTCAGTATGTAGACGTTTGCTCTCTTTACCCTTATGTAAATAAATACTGCAAATATCCCATTGGCCATCCAAAAATTTATATAGGTAACGAGGAGTGCAGAGCACGTGGCCTTGATGTTGAAGGCCTGTTGAAATGTAAAATCCTGCCACCTTGGGATCTCTACCATCCCGTACTCCCTGCTAAAATGAACAATAAATTAATGTTCGTATTATGTCGTACATGCGGGGAAACCTTAAATCAGAGTGATTGCCTACATGAGAGCGAGGAACGGGCTATAGTAGGGACGTGGACAATGGATGAGATACGGAAGGCTGTAGAGAAAGGCTATACCATCCTAGACATGTACGAGTTATGGGAATACCGAGTGGCCACCTATGAAAACGGGGGCTTATTCACCGACTTTATTAACAAATTTTTAAAAATGAAACAAGAGGCATCAGGGTTCCCCTCTTGGTGTAAGACTGAACAAGACCAAGACCAGTATATCATGGAGTATTTTAAACATGAAGGAGTTCAACTTGAGAAAGTCAAAATTGCTAAGAATGCTGGCCTCCGATCAGTTGCTAAATTAATGTTGAACTCATTTTGGGGTAAATTCGGGCAAAGGGAAAATATGACTAAAACATCGATTATACGGGATTCTAAGGAATTTTTCAGATTGCTAACCCAGCCTGGAGGAAGAGTAAATTTAATCCAAATCATAAACGAAGAAGTACTCCTCGTAAATTGGCAAATTATTCACGAGGCTAGTGAACCCTTGAGGACCGTGAATGTTGTGATTGCAGCTTATACCACGGCCCACGCCAGACTTAAGTTATATGAACATTTGGAATCCCTAGGAGGCCAGGTATTATACTACGACACGGACAGCTGTGTTTATTACTATCGGGACGGCCTGTATAGAGTTAACACTGGTGATTACCTGGGAGAAATGACAGACGAACTTGCCAAGGACTACGGTCCAGGTTCCTACATAGTCGAGTTTGTGTCCGGAGGCCCTAAAACCTATGCCTATCTTGTGTATTCCACAAACCAAAATAAATTAGTTTCTGTATGTAAGATCAAGGGACTAACCTTGAATATTAAGACGTCAAAAGATGTGAATTTTGATACATTAAAAGAAATGGTCCTCAACGAAGCCACTCAAGTACTGGAAATCAAAGAGAGCCGAATCAGAAGGACAAAAACTCGAGACATTGTGACAGTAAATGAAGTCAAACAGTTTAAAATTACTGGAGCGAAGAGAAAATTGAACGATGATTATGATACTGTCCCATATGGTTACAAAATTCAGAGAACCATGTGAACTAGCAGACACCAGTGCTCCATGGTTGTCTATGGTTGTCACTAGCTTGTTTGATCATTCTCCTTCCAACTCCCGTACTGGTCGGACGTGTTTCCTCTTATTAACAGACAGACATGGCGGTATTTCTGAAATTTTTGTCAAAGAGAAAGTTAAATGAAAATGCCAAATTTTGCATTACTTCTTTTGAGTATAAGTTTCTTCTTACAGGTCAGATAGAGACATGCGAGTGGCCTCTAGTATTTTCAGAGCATATAGTTGATCAAATTACGGAAAATGCTCCTTCAAACGCTCATATTGGCATAACAATAAAACTAGGAAAAGATTCAGGTCATATACCATTCATGTCTCTGGTTAAATTGAATCCAACCGTTTTCGATGAATATTTTGAAAAAATATTTCGTGGAGTCGAAATGCTATCGGGCACTTTAAATGTAGAAGTGTCACTTGTCGCAATTCCAAGTTGTTACATCAAATAGATGTATAAATAGACTTTGCAGAGTAATTAGCCATCATTATTGTACATACTTTTCTTTTCTAATGTAGTTATCGATATGGAATATTGTAAATTTGTGTTAGCGTTTTGTATTAAATATTACGTTTATAAATAGAGCTTTCTGAATGGCTTACACAATCTGGCCTGTAAATGCGGTACAACCCAAGCATTCTCCCCTCATTTGGAAGCACATATATATATATAGACTAATACGGCTTAGCGCTTCCTTGCTGGGCTTCTATATAATTTTATAGCTTTAAACTGGGGCGTTGGATAGCGAGTACTGACCGTACATTTATGTATGAATGTGAGG
>JAQYXR010001695.1:0-27339 GCA_030545055.2 Neoaliturus tenellus | reverse complement strand
ATTTATGTGGGGGTTTAGCGTAATTTTATAATAACTACAGTCATATTTTTTAGATCTTTCGAAATTGCGCATGCACATATCTTGGACATCACCGATATAAATAAAAGTCTCAAACATAAAAAAAATTGTGATGAATGCCAAAATTATGTCTTTATTTGCCTACTAGGCGGAACTGATTGTTTTATAATTGTTTGTTACTTACTGACCCAAAACTTTGGTCTCCGACTATTTGGGGTATATCTGCAATGTTTAATTAATACTTGCAATACTTTATTCAGTAACTACAGTAATATTGTATTAAGAAGCTTGAGGTTTTGTATTAACTTTGCTTAAAAGGAAAGCTACTAGATTTAAAAGTTTAAAACATTGAACAGAGCTTGAAGTACGGAAATTATTCCTAATTTCAAGGTTTTTGTTGTTTTTATAGTTCTACTGCAAAACATTCCATTAACTTAGCTGTAAGTAGCTGGATTTTTGCATTTTGCTTCACCATAAGCTTGAAGTTTTGTATTAACTTATAGCTTGACAGTGATATTAAAAGAAATTCACTATATTTAAATGTTTAACACTCTTAAAAATTTGAACTTAAATATTATAATTAATGTCATCTAATATTATGTGTTTTTTATCTTACCTGTTGAATATAAACGGATTTCTCTGTTACCTATACTGTTAAAGTATAGGTTGTTTGTGAATTGGTGACATAAATCTAACTTTTAAACCTTTCACTTTTTGTCGTATCTCAAATCGTTACTTTAAGACCGATTTACAACTTTTATTACTACTAAATTTCATACAACTTGTTTGTAGAACTAACTACAGTTATATTTTATTTGAAGTTCGATTTTTGCATTCACTGAACTTGTAAAATATCCCTGTAACCCTAACTTCGACATAATTTAAGGGAAGTGACAAGAATAGTTAACAGGGGTCTTTGGCAGGTTCCAAACCGTTTGTTCATGTTTTTCTATTTTTGTTTCAGGTAAATTGTTTATTTCTTCATTGATCTTCAAAATATTTTATTTAGCTTATTCATTCTACTTTGTCATCTATTTTATTATGTTTCTTTATTTTATACTTCTTGCGCTAGAAGGGCGAGGCTAGGCATGGCTTCAAATCCCCGACAATTCGTTTACCACAGTATAGTTGCGTATAAAATCCTTAACAATTTAATTAAAAATATTATGGGAAGATCTTTAACGTTTGACACTTGGTAAACTACAAACTGATTCGGCGAACACAACGAAGGGGTATGGAAGCGAAGGCCTCAACTAGGCTGTTCAGTGTTTGAGATTTTTACATACAGCAATTACGAATAGGGGCAACTAATTAGGGTGTAAGGGGTGGAGCCTCCATTCAGCACGATACCTAAAATATTTGCATGGTTGATTCTGATTTCACCTCTCTCTCAATGTTACGAATTAAGGGGAACTTAGGAAGTAATTTTAAAAATTAGCCATAGGCGATTTTCAAAGCTTTTTATTATTGTTGATTATGGGTAGTGTGTATTAGCCGGTTTTCTTACTGTCATGGTGGACCAGTTTTTCGGTGGAACTAACCTGCTTCAAATCGGCTCTTAAGTAATTTACGAATGCAGGACAACCCCTAAGGGGGCATGGGGCGGAGCCCCCATCGAGCCGTAGGCGAGTCGTCCTATATTAATATATGCATTGTATTTGACGCACATATCAACACTGAAGATATTCAAGACATCTTCTACGTGACTAAACGTAAACACAAAATTTTAGTGTCTTAAATTGGCAAGTATTTGACCACTCTCCGACTATTGGGACACCACATATATTCAATAAAGAAACTAGTTGGTTAAGCATTTAGATATATTTTTACACGAATTAATTTGAATTATCGTCTCATGTGGGTGGCCAGTAATTGCCTGTTGCAATGCCTACCTACGTATCCACGAAGGCACACTTCGGTAATTAAACAAACATGGCTGGTCTGCGATGTTCCACAGAGCTGGAATTGCCTGTCAGGTCCAATACCTTGTGAGTGCTTGCATAATAACTCATCTTCGCGAACGCAATGGATGGGACAAAAAATATGGGAATGTAGACATTCTAAGTGTTTAAATTTAAAATCTATTTTAGGAAGCCTTTAATGCGACAAAGCAATAAATGATGCAATGATACCAGTAAGGATATCTTTCTGAAATTTAACGATTAAAAATATTTACTTTTGTACGCATTTATTTTATTAAATTATACAGTATATAAAAGTGATTTTTTAAATGCAAAAAGGTTTATAATTTTATAAGAAATACGTCACCCATTTGAATGGTATTATTCAATAATTTATCATACAATGGGGCCTTTTGACAAGTTATAACATCGTGTAATGGTATTTTGTATGGTATGTATTTTGTTTTGTTACACAATGTCAACATTTCTCAACAACATTTCTAAAAGTTAGATAAAAAAGCAAAAAAAATCGTAATGGTTTATCCGTGATAAGGAATCTGAATAAGTAATGAAAATATCTAACTCGCGAATTCTGCCTATGATTAAAAATTGAAGTACAAAATTTTTCAATGGGCAAATGTAATACCATCGAAGGTGTTAAATAAAGATTTGTTTTCATTATCTCGGGTTACATCTAAATTAATTGTAAATATTTACCACAACAAGCATGTTGATGCAAGCAGAATCGCCAACGCAAACATTGTTTTAATATAAGTCGTACTCCTGTTTTTAGAGTTAATTGTATATATTTAACTATTGGTATTATAAATGGACAATAAATAAGTACTCAAACTTCTTGTTTATTTAGTTTTATTCTTAATTATATCCAAGCACATTTGAAATATAAAAGAGATTGTTATATCAATTATTACTACTGTAGAACATTTATAAACTGCTCCACGATAATACCTGATTTTACGTTGTACTTTAACATAATTTAACCAAGATAAACAACCATATACTATTGTTTATTTCCATAATTTTACATGGTAGCTACTAAAAACGAGTTTTCAAAACAGCTACATTAAATAAATGTCATACTGTATAATATTTGACGTATATAAATATAAAATGAAAATTAAAATAAAATGACTTGCTGATAGTTGTGGAAGATGAAAAATAACTTGCTTAGGTTGATTATAACAAGATATCATTTATAAAATGTATAACTTGAATAGGTATATAAATAATAATTACAACAATAAAAACCAAATATTAAAAACATTTTATAGTTGTATAGACTACACACAGGGTGTTAAAAAACTGAAGATCATATCGTGAATTCAACTGGGGACTTCTAAAACAAGCTTATACATGTAATAAAAAAACAAGACAACAAATAACAGAGTTATTGAGATTTTTTTATTAAAATAACATAAATTAGCATTAGTTATAATGCAACATCTATGTTTTTTTTTTTTTTTGCAGAAAAATCACAATAACTGTTATTTATTTTCAGATCTTTACAAACTTGGTCTCATTGGTTAAATAATTTAATTTCTTAACTGTTTTGTCTCTTGTAAAATTTTTCTAAAAATTACCATTTTTGAGTTTGAAAATTTAAAATGGCCGCCATTTTGAAAATACACACTGGACATTTTTTTCTTTTAATAACATTGTTCTAGTTAAGGTCCATGCCAAATCTGAACCCAATTCATTTATCCGTTACGAAAATAAAAATTACTAATTGTAAAAACAAAATGGCGGCTAACGGGTTAAAGAAGCATTTTAAGACATATATTTAAATATACTTTTTTGTTTCTTTTGGCTTGCTGAACAACATGGAAAAGTTTCGGACAGTCGAAGCTGGACACTTGATACTTGATACTTGTGGTCTAATCCGTTGACCGACAACTGTCGGATAGAATGCGTCAATTAAAACTACTAAAGACTAATATTTACATTCCATAAACTAATATTTACAAGATGGCGGAGGGCTTAGCTGGTGAAAAGTGGCTCATTATTCAACTCATCAAGCGAGTAAAGTGGCCTACTTATTAAACAGTCCCTCATCACAGACTTAAAATTCTTGGGGTCTAGCCCGCGTACTCTCTCTGGCAGTCCATTGAAAATCTTGATCGTAAAGTAAGGATACCCTTTTTGAGTACAGCTCAATCGGCAATGAGGCAGGTCGAGATCTTGAGCGTGTCGTGTTCTGTACTTATGTTGGTTCTCTCTCCTAGTAAACTTGCTTATGTTATCCTTAAGAAGAACAAGACTGTTTAGGACATACTGGCTATACACAGTTAACACTCCCAGATCTTTAAATATAGGCCTACAGTGTTCTCGGTGTCCTGAAAAGGTAATCAACCTCAAGGCTCTCTTCTGCAGAAGAAGGATATCATTGGCAGCCGAAGAGTGTCCAGAAATCACAAGACCGTAAACAACATGGCTCTGAAAGAGAGCGTGGTGGGCTGAGATCAAATTTGGTTATAATTGACCTTAGCTTCCTTAAAAGGTTTATTACCCTAGACATCTTAACACAGACCTTGGATACATGTTGTTTCCAGCTTAGCCTGGGATCAATCCAAAACCCGAGGAGTTTTACGGCTTCATCACTCTGCATGCTGGCTTCATTGAACATAACAGTGCTTGGGTCTTATCATTATTTACCTTTAGGTGATTAGCAGCAAACCACTCCATGGCCAGGTCCATAAGGTTGTCTGCCTCAGCCCGCAGCTGCAATATATCGCTTCCTCTGGTAAGAAGGGTCGTATATTACAGGGTCCCAATATACAGGGGGACACCCTGTATATTGTGACGGGGTCAATGGTGAGATAAGAGATAAGACGGCCGGCGAGCAAAGCGTGTCCCGGCCATATATTATATATATATATATATATATATATATATATATATATATATATATATATATATATATATATATATATATATATATATGTGTGTATGTATACATATGTGTGTTTTTATTTGTGGTATTAATGACAGTTTTTAAAAATATAATCGAATAAGTACAACAGATTTGTGATGACCTTTTTGATAGCATATTAATAAATAAAAAAAATGAAATTTATGAGCGCTAGATGTTGTGTACCCGCCGTGTCGGCTGATAGAGGTTACGTGAAAGGAACAATTTTCCGCGCCGCCGGGCAGACACGTGAAAATGTCTGCCACATTCGCTCCCCATCAACGATCACATTCTGGAGTCACAACAAGGTTTTACGGTCAATTACACTGATAACACTCCAGTAGAAATTCAATAACCGAAAATAAATCACACTGCAATTTTTATTTATAATTAACAATTGTTAAATTTATCCAGGAATTGATTGTGCATACAGTAATTAATTTTAAGGAAATTGTAAGCTTACCACATTTTTCACAACATTACCAAATTTAAAATCAATGGGATTTCCTGTGATTTTCTATAACTGTCATATATTTAGTTAAAGAATCTGTTTTATTATACTCCTTTGACTTTTATAATTATTGTACTCTATGCCAGTGAGTAAACAAACTTAACTTGTAACTCTTTTTAGTTTCTCCCGCTCTCATTAAATGGCTGTCAATAAAGTTGGACTTGTTGTGTAGTAAAACTAAGCAAAAATATGGCTGGAAAATGAAAAGTTTTTTGGACTGCAAATCTTTACTGAAATCCCCAGTGGGCAACATGCCTAACAATGATGGGATGGCCCACGTGGAGTCAGAAATAATTCTTTCATCGACCAATGGGTTTATGTACATCAAATCAAAGCCCTTAAGTAGTAGAATTTAATGCCGCAAACCCCATCTCAAAAGGTTGCCTGAGTCGAAAACGGCAGCCTGTCAAACTTTGAATAAAATCAAATTTTAACCTAAACGCTTAAAAATGTAATAATTTTCGAAATACTTGACCTTTCAATGTGCATTTTGTGACAAACGTTTGCTTTTAAAATTACCTTTGAAAATGCGGATAGCTTGTCATGTGCCTATCATATTACCCTTGAACCATCCTCTACATTAATGTCCCAAAGAGAAAGTTCGAAAAAAAATTCGTAATTCATAGCCATGCTAATCATAATTTTAAAGGTCTTAGTAAGGAGAATACATAGCCGAAAACCAGACCTCAGAAGGTCAAATATGTCGGAAGTTATTGCATTTCAAAGTTTTGATAATATTATTTTATTCTAAACTTTTGAACGCCTGCCATTTTACTCCCAACAGTTACATTGAGGTGGGGTTTATATATATATATATATATCGCTGCTATGTAAAGCCAATTTACTGAGAAACATTAGACTTACAAAAATGAGTAAAACTTTTTAAATTTAGAAGTAGAAGTCTTCCATCAAAAAGTTCTTTTATGGCTAACATTTTAATTATAAATTGCAATGTTATCCCAATGCAGTTTAATAGACCTTGAAATTGAATTGAACCTCATTATAAATGAGTGGGATTCAATCACATTGCCTATTTGGCGGATAAAGGTTTTTCGTATAAAATATTTGTTGTCAAATTCTTCATCATTTATTTGCTCTTTGCGACATCATCTGAACACTGTTGTGCCATACTAAACAAGGCTAAAAGAATAAGTTTTTTTTCAAACAGCTTACAAAAAAATTTTATATTTTATATTTTGTATAAAAATTACTTATCCTCACCATAATGAAAATAAATTTCATGATTGTTTTAATTTTAAATTCATAGTCAAGTATCAACAGATAAATTACACTAAAGAAAAAGAGTTTACTATTACCTACAAGACATAGTCTTACGATGGCCCTCAATACACTTAAGGATATTTGTTACATGCTGTTCTACATATCAGTATGAATTTATGTTCCTCATATAGACTTTAATTTATCTAAAGTCTATTATATAAAGTCGCGTATGTTATATAGGTATATAACATACGTGGCCAGATCGTGTGTTATATAACCTAGCCTATTCATATACACTTCTGGCTAATGGGTCCTGTTTGTACGATTAAACCTTGGACCTTCCTGTTTATATTATTAACTTTTACACCCATGCTCCGACAACAGTACAGTTACCTGCAATTCAATGTCTAGCAAAGATAATGTATATTTTTGAACCAGTTCTGAGTTGTTATAGTCTAGTTAACATATAAAATAAAACCCCTTAACCCTAAAAAATTGCTTTAAAAGGGTTTTATGGTGAATTTCACTTCTATAAGTATATTGAGTAATATACTAAAAGTCTAATAAAATCGGAATCTCGGAAATTGACTTTTTCAATATGGCGCCCAGAAATTTGAAAAATTATGAAACTTTACTATTATTAGCGTAAATTTTCTTCTGAACTTCCAATTTGGATCGAATTTGGTGCAATGCTGTGGAACTGTATTATGTATAAAATATTCATGAATTAAGGCAATTAATCCACAGTAACAGTGTTTAGTTTATAGCATGAAAATTGGTAAAAACTATATACGTTTACTCTACCCACATTTTCAAGCATTATTAAAAATACAGTTTAGTATTTTGAATCTTTAAATTGTCTTCAGTGTCGGTTGAGAAAATTAAATACCCCATCGCAGCAGACCTGCGTACTCTGTGAATTTCCAAAGCTTCACATTAGTCATTTTGTACCCCTAACCATAAGCACCATAGGAATGCGTATGGAGGTTTACTGCCATGGAATGTTGTTAAAAGAAGTTTATATCGACCATATGAAGCCATATTCCTCAATATCTGTCAATAAATAAAGGAGTTTACTTATTCTCCATATGATAAACATGGGAAAAGAGTATGTACGTTTGTTCCCATGATGATTACAAAAGCTAAGATTTTGACCATAAATGGATAGATCTCAACCAAATGAAGCTAAATACCAAGTTTCATAAGAAATATTGGATAGTAAGTGAAATATTAACACATCCTTATTCTCCATAAGATTAACATTGGGAGCCCCAAAACACAATTTAATGTCTCTAGACTTTTTAATATCTCGGTAATCAATAGAGATAGAGCAAAGCATCTACATACTAAATTGTGTGTGTTTTTACACACCAAGTCCAGTGGTAAAAATCAAAATTTAAAATAAAAAAAATTACGCAAAAACCCATTTTTTGTTTCAAAAAGATTCAATTGATTCGCCTAGGATAGTTGGCCAAACCTTTGAGGAAATATCAACTTCATACGTAATTTTTTTTATTCGTCACTAGGCCTAGGGTGTAGGAAACATGGTTGTGTTTGATAGCTATCCAAATGAGCCGAATATGAAAGATTGTACACATTTAAGGAGAGGGATAAACTTGAATCCAGTTGGAAGTTGGTCTATGGAGTTTTCTGGAATAAAAGAAGATTTTTTTATCAGTAAAGAAAAACAAACTGAGACTGATTGATTTCGTGAGCTTACAGTTATAAAAAATATAAGGATGTACTGTTATTAATGCATCAAACGAATCTGATGTAAGCATTGTTTTAGCTGCAGTAAACAAATCTGAAACAAAAACAACTAAAGTGATAGAAGAAGATACAAATTTACTTATCCTACTTAGATACCATGCCAAGCTCCCGGCAAATCATTGTACTACAGATTCCACAGGATAGAATCAATGGAAAAATTAAAGTTTTTATCATTTTGGAACTAAAAGAAACTCTTGGAGATGGGTTGTGTTCCCAGCTACTGTTCATACATGCCACAACAGGGTGTGGTACAACCTCTCGGTTGCATGGCATTGGTAAAGAGAGAGTATTTAAGAAATTTGTGAAAGGTGACCTAATGTTACAAGAAACTTAAGAGCCTTTAAATCGTCAAATCAGACCGAAGAAATCATTCATAATCTTGGTGTTAAAGCAATTTCCATTTTGTATGGGGGAACACCTGATGACTCGCTGGGGAAATTAAGATTCAATTTATTCAACAAGTGACCGCCACGTCATTTGTGAAACCTAACATTCTTTTCCTACTGAATCTGCTGCAAAGATGCATTGCCGTCTATCCTATTTTAAAATTTTTGTATGGATGGGGAAGGAAAATGTCGACTATCCTTTGAGATGGTGATGGAAGATTTCAAAGAAATGTTTTACTCCAATCATGATGACCCAATTAGAGTGCCGCTCCAGAGAGCGCTCTACTGGTTGCAAGAATTTTCAGTGCTTTTGCAAAAAGCATGGGCTAACTTGCACTACAGCTTGTGGACTTTGCCATCTTGGGGAACAATGTGACAATTCACAAAGTGATCATAACATTGTAGAACTTTGATGAGAATGATTACTGATTTCCTGACCACGACCATAGTACATATGGCTATCAAGTAGAAAGTAACGGCGTTATTTTAAATACAAAAATAATGTAAGTTAGGTTGAGGCTGCCTTCATAAGTATAATACTTCTTTCAGCAAATGAAATATTTATGTTGAATTTTAGCTTGTTTTCTTCATTTTAAGACATATTATTGCTTTTTTTCTAGAAGAAATTGACATAAATATAAAAAAAAATAATGGTTAGAAAGAAAATTATTCAAGAATTTGACACAAATCTTGGACGCCATCTTGAATTTTGGCCTTCCGAGACTCCGATTTCATTAGACTTTTTTCCTGTTTGATTCACATAATTCTAAATTAAAATAAATCGAT
The DNA here is from genome assembly GCA_030545055.2 of Neoaliturus tenellus. Classification (NCBI taxonomy): domain Eukaryota; kingdom Metazoa; phylum Arthropoda; class Insecta; order Hemiptera; family Cicadellidae; genus Neoaliturus; species Neoaliturus tenellus. The sequence goes on along the minus strand of JAQYXR010001695.1, from coordinate 17,817 downwards.
TTAAAGCAATTTTTCTATGGTTTTCATACGGATTAACTCGACTATTAGGTCAAAACAAAAACAATTGATTAAATTCAGATATAAACTGTTGATTTAAAGCAAAAACTTGTCCATGTGATATAAAATAGTGAGGAATATCTTTAATACCAAAATATTATTAAGGTAAAAAATAGTAGCCCGATAGTATTGATCTTATTCTATAACAGTTATTCATCCCCCTTTGACCACTTTATTGTTATACATAACCTAAGTGTTACCAATCAAAGATATCGGAAGTTTAAAGCGTACCGGAAAAAGTTTCTCAATATTATAGAATAGCTTATTTTGGACGTTAATTCGTTTTTACCATCAGCTAAAAGACTTTGTAGGATTAAGAAGAAAATCTTAAATGAAAGAATGAGTCAACGAGTAAAAAACATAAATACCTAACCCGTCGCAGTAGACCTGCGTACTCAGCGGATTTCCAAATTATTAATATTAATTTTTACCAGATAAAACTGTAAACAAAATTTTCACGTGCTCATAAATAGGGAACTAAATGTCTCTTCTCCTTGTGATAAATATAGGAAAAGAGTATGCATGGGGGACACTAAAAGGTAGGGTTTTAGCAACAAAAAATTTATTTCTACCATATCAAGCCATATACTAAGTTTCATCAATATCTGTGTATAAATAAAGGAGTTTGCCTATCCTCCATATGATTAACAAGGGAAGAGTACGTAGTTTTGCTGCCATGATAAAATCAAAACCAAAGGTTTTTTACCTTAAATGGATTAATCTAACCAAATGAAGCTATATACAAAGTTTCATCAAAAGAATAATGGTTAATAAGTAAAATATAAACACATCCCTATTCTCCATAAGTTTAACATTGGAGCCAAAAAATACAATGTGCTATCTTTAGACTTTTTAATATCTCGGTAAACAATGGAGATAGAGCAAAGCTTCATAATACTAAATTGTGTGTGTGTGTGTGTGTGTGTGTGTTTTTTTTTAGCTCAATCCAGTGGGGCAAATCAAAATTTAAATTTAAAAAATACATATGAAAAATGCAAAAAAAATTGGGGTACAAAACCCTCCAAAACTACCCCCTCTGGTTGGTCGATATATCTTGTTTACGAACTCGTTTTTACAAGAGTTATCGTGTCTAGGGACACATACATATATACATACATATATATATATATATATTTTAATGATTATTATTTTTGGTCTCTGGGAACCTCAAAACGAAAAAGTAACATGGTCCCGGGCTTAGGTCTTACATAAGACCTACGGTAATAGCTTATTCCCTATGGAAATTCGCTAAAAATAAAAAAATCACATTGACAGGCATATTAATTGAGTTACATTTGATTGATCCTTATTGAGCCCTAGTTTTCACATAGATGGATGTTTTTAAAGATTAAATCATCAGGAAGGCAAGTCTTCTATTATTACAGGTTTTACATATAATCCATTTCGTTTTCAGAAATTTGTTTAATCCTAAAGTGATTTGAAATAAACTCCCTAACCTGCAAAATATTTTGCATAAAACGAAATTGATGAAGTCTGATGAAGATTAAAAATGTATCAACCACCTAGATGAGGTACATTTATAAGGTTACTTGAGTCCGTCACCTTCACTAGCAGCACAAAAGGGATCGTCAACGATATATGAAGCTTAGAGGTTAGGTAAATTAAACCCAAAGCTGATTTTAAGGGTCAATACCTTTAAGGCCAAGTTCATTCTTGGTTCTTTGGTAATGCGCTTAACGAAAGCTCCAAGGCAACTTTTCCTCTTTCTGTAGTCAATATGATAACCGGTTTATTTAGAAGATACTGGTTGGAGTTGGAAGGTACATTTGATTAGCTGGACCCCGGTCTTTCATGAGTTATTTTTAACTCATTTATGTTGCTCAAATAGTGGGAATAATATGGTTATTGCTTGAAACCAAGAGTGTATGCGCGCTTCACCTAATTAATACTATGTAAACAGACTCACTGCGGTGCCATGACTTGTGTTTCGCGTGCAGGAATTCCTGTCGTACCACCTACAGGAAGCTCAGGATTGTCGCATGTGATAAACCTTCGTTCGTGAGGCGCTCCGCTAGCATATCCCGGTGGAGTATTCTATTACGCCGTGTAAATAATAAAAATTAATTTAACTAGGAGTTCGTTATTCTAAGCTTATGGGTATGAACGGGCGAATAAGCAACCCTAAATTTAAATAAATAAAAATAATTTTAAAAAAATGGCAATAATGTATTAAATTACACAAATAATTCCTCAGAACTAGTAAAAATTTCATTAGGCTCTCAATCATTTCATTAATCCTTGACAAGTGGTATTAGTACAAATAGTTTCAAACTAGTAAAAATTTTTACTGTACAAAGGAGTAGACTATATTTTGTTCCTTTTATTTTAATTTAAACTATATTTCAGTCTTTGTACAATGTGAAAACATAAACTTTGTCACTAACTGTTTGTTTACTAGGTTACTTCTGACATTTGTCGTTTCCAGTTGATTGTTCGTTGATTTACAGTTTTTCGACGGTTCCATCATAACAACTTTTTTTACTAATATTACTTCATAAAATCCTTTTTTAATTGTTGATATTCGTGCATACAAATAGTAGTTTTCATCACTAGGAGCAAAAGTGAGTCTTTTTGGTGCGCAATCGTGTTTTAAAAACGAGGCGCAGCCGAGTTTTTAAAAACGATTAAGCATCAAAAAGACACTTTTGCTCCGAGTGATGAACAACATTTTTTATCATAATGCGAAATTTGCCTTTTTAATTGTTAAAAATATTAACTATAAAGTTGTATATTCGAGGTTATATTTACAAAGTAAGTTATATGCAGTGTTAACATTTCTGTTATTTACAAACAATGCTCTTTATAACGTTTGAATTTCAAAATTCTGCTCCTCAACATTAATAAATCAATAAAAATACACTAGCAAACAGCTGACTTTTCAGTCCTAGGACCTAAAAAATTCTCCAGATGATTTTTTAGTCCTAGACAAAAAAGAATCGGTTTTGGTACTATTGAGAGAACAAAAAACAGGCTGATTTCGTGCAGAATGATAAAAACATAGGTTTCTGTATTTGTAAGATATCTATCTATATCTAAAAGGTGTTAGAGATCTCTCTTTCAAAATTTACTCAACGTCTTAAAGGGTCTGCAAAAGCTGCGCCATCTTGGTAGTTTGTTCTATGAGAGCAATGTTAAATTTGAAACATTACTGTGAGTTTGTTTTTCGTCGTAAAATTTCAAACTTTGTAATTTTAAATTTTACCATAGTATCTAGTGCTTGGCGTGATAGAAAATTAATTTAAAAAATATCCACTCGAATAACGAATAAAATATAAATATATTTAACGCCATTTTAAAACAACTTTTAAACAATTTTTAGTAGTTTTATAGAAAATCCATCCACGTCATGCACTCCGCCTTTCCCTTATGGTGAACATATTCATGTATTATGCCAATCCAATGAATGAATGAAAAATGAATGAAAATACTTATTTATTGAGGCGAATTTAGGACCACATGGTCCTTTCTTACAATTAACCTCTTAAATCAATAAATATAGCTAAATTAAAAACTAACTCATTAAAATAACAAATAAATAAAACTAATCATAAACAATTGGAACTATGAAATTATTTTTTCTGTACATAAATAAAATAAAATAAAATAACATATTGCACGCATTCACACCCGCATTCTCACACTGCTACATCTACGCCTAGCGCACGCCATCCCGCCACGCCACGGTCATCCTGTCGAGGTATAACTTTTTCAGCGCCGCCATCAGCTTGGGACGGGACTCGATTGATTTTATAGTGTAGGGCAAGGAATTCCAAAGACGGCAGGCAGTGACGGTAAAAGATCTGTTGAAAATCGTTGTTTTGTGGTGCGGAATGCGTAAAGTTGATGAGCCAGAGCGAGTGTTTCTTGCGCCTCTCTCATCCAAAAATTCAAAGTTGTTTGCAAGATAATTTGGAAAGCCAAGCATGATTACAGAATGAGTTATGGAAATAATTCGCAACTGTCTCATGTCAGATAATTTTAAAAGAGACAATTGAATGTAAAAGGGGGTCACATGATCATCTCGTTGGAGATTATATAAAAAACGAATGCAATAATTTTGAGTCCTTTGCAATTTTGTAGCCAGGGCGACAGTCATGTCATTAACTACGGAGTTACAGTAATTGAAGTGTGGTAACACAAGGGATTTGATCAGTAACAGTTTAACGTGAAAAGGTAAGAGCCATTGCATTTTTTTGAGAGTGTGAACAGCAGCAAACACCTTTTTACAGGTATTAACCACTGTATCCGTCCAGTCAAGTGTGTTACTTATAGTCAAGCCAAGACTCTTTACTTTGTCTTGATATTGCAACAATGTCCCGTTGACGACAATTTTAGGTGCGTTGTTCACATCCACTCCGCTGAGCAGTCGTGGATGTCCCAGTATAATTGGCTTTGTCAGGGTTAAGTCTGAGTCCATTTCTTGCTGCCCACAGTACAATTCTGTCAATGTCAACTTGCAAATTTGTAGTTTTTACCTACTAAAAAATTCAAAATTACTAAAAAAATCCTATCTAAAATCTGAGCACAATACTACGATAGGGAATTTAATTTTCTACAATTTCGGTCCTTTGACTTTTTATCGTATCTCGCACCGTTAGCCTCCAGAGCGTTCTTAATGAAATGCCGTTTTTGGTTTTCGGGCGCTAGTGACTAATTGGATGGTCGTAAAATTGTTTTAAGGTTTATTTCGATAGAAGTAGAGGGATTATGGGGCTTTCAGGACAAACGCAAATTCAGCGGTTTTTAATCAGTGGTTACGTATTTGTGACGTTTGATGACGTATGTGTGACGTCATACGGTGACGAGGTGGAGTGTGTGACGTCACGGGTGTGACGTGGTGGTGTGACGTCACTGATTCGTAATCGGACGCCAATGCCACGTTATTCTGAATGAAAACCAATGTTTAGCGTTGACCCCGTCTAGCTAAATTTGACGGCGACTTCAAACATGTCCAAACATGTTCAAGGTCACTCAAACGAAGTTTTAAAAAATATTTTTAATTATAACTTACAAATATTGAACAAAAGGTTGAAATTAATTGGACTCGTTAGAAACTCCATATTCACTCTCGGCTGTTATCTTCAAATACAGCGGAGGATCACGACTCACGAGACATTAGTAGACGATAAAGTTGTTGATAGCATATTACTGTGAACCGCACCCCCGCGGAAGCGCACCCGACCTTTGGAAACGTGCTTGCCCAAGGCGCTCCACGGGAGGGGCTCACCAACGCTCTCAGGAGTTCAGAACAAAAAACAAAAACTTGTGGAACCAGAAATTTAATTTAACCCAAAGTTAACAGCAAAATTTAACAACAGCAAAACAGTGGAAAATCGGGAACATCCAAGGTCCACAGTGATAAATTTGATAACAAAAAATTTTTACCAGAAGTCAATGTCACCAAGGTTGGCCAACCAGATTATCGATATTCAAAATTCAAGAACAACAGTATTTAAAAAAATTCCCCCTTCTGAAACTTTAACTTTAAAATTGGCATTGATAAATTAAATAAATAAATAAATAACAACAAATAAATTTCAATAAATAAACATAACAAGTTACAAACACAAAATACACAAAAGAATTGGCGTGCCGAATTTTGAGGTTGACAAAAATTAATTCCACCCGGAGACCTGTGGCGCAGGGCGGGCTCCTAATGGGATACTAACCTAACATAGAGACTACAAATAAATAAATAAACAAATACTGTCACACATAAATAACAAAATATCACAGTTCATTGGTGGAGTGGCATATCACAGTCGTTCGTTTATGGCGTCATGGCACTGGAAAGAAGAGCGGCCTGCAGCTTCGGCAAGTGGGGACCAAGGCCATGTATGTCCCCTAGGTGGGCAGGCGGACGGACCAGGCCGGAACCATCATCTGCAGGGCATTGTCGGTGGGACCAAGTCCCCGGCTGGACCCCGAAAGGCTGCGTTGGGCAGATTAAATTACCGCATTATAGCACAAAAATCACTGGTTGAAATGTCAAAATTACTATAATTACTCTTGAAAACCCAGAGTGACGAAATTGTGCGTCTTGCAGTCACGTTCACCAACGGCACCTATGATCTTTTTCAGGACGTTGCGTCACAGCTGGTGAAAAGAGGAAAAACAACACCGAATATTCCAGAATACTGCACACAGAAAACACTGGCCAGGAAAAAAAAACAACACTATAACAAATGAGGCGTGACATCACACATGGTGGGCAAAACGTCACGGCTCAACCTCCCCCTCCAAAAGGGAACCACCCGGCAAAACAAAAGGCAAACAACCTCTCCCCAAAACAAGAAGAACACTCACACCAGGAACGCTCAGGACAGTCTGAAAGCGGGGGCGTCAAGTTTTCCCAAAACCAGGGGACTACTCACCCAAAGTTATTTGTGCAGGCCTGCAAAAAGAGAAACAGGGAAAACCCAGAACAGAGTGAAGGGGACAGAAAGGTGATCAGGCTTCCTGGCCCTGCACACTTCCCGCACAGACTTCCGAGCTACTTAAGGATTTCCGCGGTGAGGTTTACATGAGATGAGGAGGTCCACGATCACCGAAGTGGGGAACTCCAAGAAGCGGTGGGAGACCGACATGCTGCCCCCAGCCATGCGGCCACACAAAAAAAAACACAGCAACACAACACAATTGCACAAAATCCTTAACCTCCTAAGGTGTCTGGGCGAAAAATTCCTACGCAACCAATCTGGGGTCCAACAGAAGACGCTATCCCACTCGCCACACACACACTCCACCAAAATGAAGAACCACACACACACACATACATACACTCACACACACCAAACTAACACAACTCCTCCGAGACTACATTTCAGAACCAACCACGCTCTGCTACCATCTGAACCGCACCCCCGCGGAAGCGCACCCGACCTTTGGAAACGTGCTTGCCCAAGGCGCTCCACGGGAGGGGCTCACCAACGCTCTCAGGAGTTCAGAACAAAAAACAAAAACTTGTGGAACCAGAAATTTAATTTAACCCAAAGTTAACAGCAAAATTTAACAACAGCAAAACAGTGGAAAATCGGGAACATCCAAGGTCCACAGTGATAAATTTGATAACAAAAAATTTTTACCAGAAGTCAATGTCACCAAGGTTGGCCAACCAGATTATCGATATTCAAAATTCAAGAACAACAGTATTTAAAAAAAATTCCCCCTTCTGAAACTTTAACTTTAAAATTGGCATTGATAAATTAAATAAATAAATAAATAACAACAAATAAATTTCAATAAATAAACATAACAAGTTACAAACACAAAATACACAAAAGAATTGGCGTGCCGAATTTTGAGGTTGACAAAAATTAATTCCACCCGGAGACCTGTGGCGCAGGGCGGGCTCCTAATGGGATACTAACCTAACATAGAGACTACAAATAAATAAATAAACAAATACTGTCACACATAAATAACAAAATATCACAGTTCATTGGTGGAGTGGCATATCACAGTCGTTCGTTTATGGCGTCATGGCACTGGAAAGAAGAGCGGCCTGCAGCTTCGGCAAGTGGGGACCAAGGCCATGTATGTCCCCTAGGTGGGCAGGCGGACGGACCAGGCCGGAACCATCATCTGCAGGGCATTGTCGGTGGGACCAAGTCCCCAGCTGGACCCCGAAAGGCTGCGTTGGGCAGATTAAATTACCGCATTATAGCACAAAAATCACTGGTTGAAATGTCAAAATTACTATAATTACTCTTGAAAACCCAGAGTGACGAAATTGTGCGTCTTGCAGTCACGTTCACCAACGGCACCTATGATCTTTTTCAGGACGTTGCGTCACAGCTGGTGAAAAGAGGAAAAACAACACCGAATATTCCAGAATACTGCACACAGAAAACACTGGCCAGGAAAAAAAAAACAACACTATAACAAATGAGGCGTGACATCACACATGGTGGGCAAAACGTCACGGCTCAACTGCATCCAGAATGTCGAATTCAGAGGCGTCAAGTTGGAACTTCATGTTTCTGTGGAGTATGTTGTTGTAGAGGTTGAGTGGATTTAGCTAGTAAAATACCATGAACCATTAACGTACCCTACCTACGTACTGCACAGAATACGATGGGAAGAGAGTTATAAAATAAAACAAGTTCAAACATGTTCAAGGTCATTCAAAAGAAGTTTTAAAAAAACATTTTTAAGTATTAGACACTTTAGTAGTTAGAAATCATTTAATGTTTTTCCAGTTTAACATAACATCACGGAGATACATCATCCCCGGACTTCGAGGACTCTTGCTCTGTCTTCACAGGTAGCTGATCACTCGAAACATATGGTGAAGATGATGCTATCGGAGATCCTGGCGGTGTCTGTGATGAATTTGGTTCTTCAACCGTTATATCGTCAAACTCAATTGTAATGTTTAAACGGAGAGGTGGATCACCACTCATCAGACGAAACAGTGTTTCATGAAACATTCCCAAATCCACTTCGTCCAACAGAACTAGATGAAACTTCATGTTGATGTGGTTGTAGGATAGCGGAGTATATGAATGAAGCTTGTAGTCAGTACTACATATACAATCTATAACGTCCCCTACCTACGTACCGTACAGAAGACGTGTATATCCTACGTACAGTACAGAAGACGTGTATATTTTTTGTAAGGTTGCGGTGATGGGCTGATTACTTATGATGAATAAATTTAAGTGGGAGGGGGGGCTATAATGTCTTGAAGAAACTATGTCAAGGTCATTGGTTGGAGTTTTTAAAAAAGATTTATTTACAAATAACAGTAAAACGTAAGACATACATAATATGAGAACTAACAATGCTAAATAATAAAGAATGAAAGAATATTTACAAAGCTATGAACTTAGATCATTTTACAAAGGTGTGTTCAAATGGATCGTAATTTCTGTAGAGTTGTTCCCAGACGGTCCATGGGAAACTATATAAAAAATTCCGGGTTTGATAGAGTCCAGGTCTTCGTTCATGAGCACATTGACAAATCGTCTCGGAAGGTATACTTGGAACTTGGGTTTGTCTCCTTCCTTGTAGGGCGAATCTCCAAGAACAGCGACGACAGCTTCACCAACCGATGTGTCCATTTTTTTCATTGAATGTACTGCATAATGCTTCTTCTCTTGAAGTTCGCTGCATTTCTTTGTTGTTAGAAGGTCAGATTTAGAATGTTGGTTGAATCTGTCCGCAAGAGCTTGCAATGGAGAACTTGAAGCCATAGTGGAGATGATGTTTACTGGATGAGATCCTGTGTTAGAATGATAGTAGGATGGATCTACACCGGTATATAAGGATTTCCCCCTCCACTTGATATAAGTCGACCAATCCTGTATGCTCGCGACAATGCGCAGTTGGAGATTTTGTGTTGAGGATTTTTCACACCGATACAAAGACCATTTAAGTCCGTAGCATAAGTTTTATCCAAACTAACGTTTGTTATATCAGACGTAGTGTACATTCTGATCCAATTAGATTTTTCTTCACCAGCAGTAAAAATTTCGTCATACTGTTGACAATAATGATACATTATGTTATCCAGCTCTTTGTATTGTGTAAATCCTTCGTTCCATGTGATGTGATGAAGGTATTTCGTTAGCCACGAATTTGTTCTAGCACTTTTTCGGTTTAGTTTCTTAAAAGAAAACGGTGGTTTAAAAAGAAAGTAGTTAACAACATTTGTATTTATGTCAAAAAAGGCTAGTTCTTTTATGATAAATCTGTCATCGTTGTTTCTGAAAGCTTGGAATTCCACCACACACTTCTTAGACATGGAAACATTATCAACAAAACGAACTGTTCGGTCCATTGTTCGTGAGTAACTAAAGATAACTGAGAGAAAATATTAGGTTGCTTGACTTTTATGATCATGTCAATCCTTAGTTTCCGTTTGTATGTGCTGGTGGTGGGGGAGGGGTGTTTTTAAGATTCCCAATCTTTCCTGTTTTTACAAAACTTCAATACACATTCACAGAATGCTTTAGGGTAGCACATTGAACATGAGCGCGTAAAATCATGTACATTAAACTTGTAACACATGTCCATACAACAGGTGAAGTAGTGTCGAGTCTTGTAGATTTTTAACATCTGCAGGGTTGGGGGTGAGATTGTAAATGATTTGCAATTGCATCTACAGTAACTGAAGCACTCACATGTTCTACATGCTATTCCGTCTACTTGTAAATTTGACGTACAAAACATTTTTCGCTGCAGCAATAATTATTCATTTTGCGAGTGTTCTTCAATGTGAATCTTACAATCAACTGCATCCATGTAGCAACATTTGTTTAATATATAGTTGGTAAAAAGAACAATAACATGTGTAAACTGGAGCTGTTTCAAGGTCACGTAATTTTGTTTTAAAAAGTATCAGTAATACCTACATTAGCACTTTTGCAAAACTGAGCTTTTTCAAGGTCATATAATTTTGTTTTTAAAAAAGTGTAAGCGCTACAAATATGTGCAAACCTGAACTGTTTCAAGTCACGTCATTTTGTTTTTAAAAAAGTATAAGTGCTACTAATGAGAGCACTTTACTACACAATCACTCAAATCATTTTACGACTTTTCTTGATTTACAATGTTCTCCTGCTGGTTCTTTGTTGGAGAAACTTTCACTGTGGTTTCTTCACTTCGACGATTATTAAAGAAGAATACAGTTTTCCTGTAGTACGACACCTCTTGAGGTAATCTGTTGTATATAGACTGGTCTATCGGTCCATATAGCAGTGGCACAGCTGGATTTGTGTTCACCAAGTGTTCAGATAATCAAATATGAGAGGGGAATATGTAGTAAGTTGCTGGATGTACCGGATTATTACAGGTGTTAGGTTTGACAGAGTTTGAAATTCTTCCAAAGTCATGAGGATCTTCTTGTTGTGTTTGGAAAGATCTCTAAACCTCACAAATTGGTACCTCGAAGTCTTATATTATCGATTTCCAAATTAGAATCTTCGAATCCAATTGCAGTTTTTCTTCCTGTCAAGTTGTTGAATAAATAGGCTTCAATGATAGATACATATTTAGTAAATTTATCCCACATATCCAAAGTGAGAAGCAACGAGGCTTTTCCGCAGTGATTAATAAGTACTGCAGGATTGAAGTTTAACGATTTGAAAACCCCAACGGTGACAGGTTTATCCATGTTTTGATTCAACGGGTACATTAAGCGTAAAAACACATCCATCAACACTTCCATATTTTCTTCGTCATCATCTTCATTGTCACATCGTTTCCTTTTTCTTTGATCGTTTCCTTCCAAAGATAAAATATCAGACAGTTCTTTCTTAATCTTCTCGGTAGATTTTTGGAGTTTTCAGTCGGTTGTTCTTCGTTTTGTGCTGGCTTTGTGTTAGTGATCGGTACTTTGTCAACCGGTAATGGAATATGTTCTGTTGGATTAGTAGGTAAGTCTTGAACTATTGTTGACGAAGATGGAGATTCTAGTGAGTTTTTGTCAGTTTCAAAAGAAACATATTCAGTTGTTTTAGTAGAGTTCTCGCTAGTTTGTGAGGATGCTGGTAAATCATGTGCCGATATTTCAGACGCAGATGTCATAGCTGGTGGCGTGGTCTCGAGTGCTTTATATCCTGTCGTTGATTCATCGTCAGGAATAGTAGATAGTACACTGTCCATGTTAACCATCAATGTTGACTTGCTGGTGTCAGGATGAATACTAATGTTTTCTCACCGAGCAATCTCTCTTTTATAATCTGTGGTGGGGGTAAATATGTGTAAGAACTGCATGCTGTCATAAAAAAATCTAAATTATTCTTCTAACCACGCCTGTTAGTGGTGTGTATGTTACAATTGTATCATGTAGTATCAAACAATAAGCTGTAGTTTGGTCAGGAATATTTTCTTCCAACTCAAACTCGATGCGAATGTCTACTGTTGACGACTTTATTGATTCGTTTTGTTTCGAACAATCTATGACTGCTATATGTGCAATATTCTTGAATGAATCAGGTTGGAGGAGAGGTGAGTTTGTCCTTCCATAGTAAGATGACTGAAATCTTGCATACATATCATATAGAATCCCAAATCTGTCCTTAGAAAACATAACATTGAGGCTGTCATATGGAAAGAACTGTGAATTTAAAAACAGTTTAATGTTTGTAAGTTGACAGTGGTCAAATTTGCTTGCGTTAGCCGTAATGTTAGATCTTTTATTTGTTTGTAGAGCGAAAATAACATATCTTGGTTTTTCTAGGTTACTAGATGTTTTCACAGCCCACGTTTGACGCTGAGTTGTTGGCAAGACTGGCCATTCATGCATTTCCCAGCTTCTAAATGGAACCACAATATCCCTATCAGATTCCAACATCCGCAATAGGCTTACTCGCCTTTCATCGGCCAACCGTACATGAGGTACCCTCCAAACTATTTTATCCAAATTCAATTTCCATTCAAGTTTGTCAGGTGTTGTTTCACTATCGGCTTCTATAACATCTGTATCATAAGACGATCTCAGTAAGACCAATTCTTGTTTGACATTAATGATTATTCTTCTGTAGTCCTCAGCGAATCCTAGTAAAAGCCGCAACGGAATGCAAAAGTCAAAATAGCCACTTGCATTAGGTTTTACTTTGGTTGCACTAGGTAATATCCACCCGGCTGTTTTTAATACGTTTATTTCATTGGGTGATAAGGATACCAAACCTTTAAGCGTACTGCTCACACCGACTTTTTTAGTCGAATCCACTACAATGCCTGATATTTCATACCGAATTTCTTCAAACAAAAAGGCCATTGCATTGTTAATAAATGGCACTTTAGATGGCGTAGATCCATTTTTTGCCAAAACCCTTCCCTCAATATAAATATAACTTTCAGATGGTAAGGTATAAGCATCTTGATGTTGTATTGGAATTCGTATCTCATCATTATTTCCTAATTTCGATGAAGCGTAGGGGTTGTGTGTGTGAAACTCTTTCTCCATAGTGTTTCGTCGAAAACCGGTCCATGTTTTATATCCAGTATGTCCATTTTCATTAACTTTAAAACCGAGTCCTTCTAAGAATTTAGTGTTCTCTCTGGTTAACCTCTCCGCGTTAGGAGATATACTGAAACTGTTCGAATGTTGTTTGGTGTTATATCCAAATTCAAGTCCCATCGTTCTTTTATGGTGCTTGTCTAATGTGTAAGCGCAATGTAATAACTTCTCCTTTTAAAATCCACAGTGTCACCGTCTTGATCTAGTACGTTCAATACGATGTCTGAAATGTGAGTGGTGTTTAATGGAAGATATATCAGATTATGAGGCTTTTCAACAATCTTAAATCCCGGCGGAACGGTTGGATAGAATGAATGTAAAATATGTTGGTTTGAACCATCTTTGTAGGCCCCTTGAACAATATTACATGTAATATTAATAGTATTAACCTTGATAATGTTTACAGTTTTTGGACTCGTGTGAAACATATTTGGTTCAAGGATTGTGTCTTGGGATGGAAAACCAAGTAAAGGGCCAATCGATGCCGGTTGAGTTAGATCCAAATAAAATTTACATTTTATTTCACACCTTAAATTGTTGTTATTAGCCCTTAGTTCAATTGCATCCTTTCCCAACTTATTTTGGAGCTCTCTGTTTATGTCAGCTATTTCATAAGCACCAGTTTCAATCGCAACAAACTCAGGTAGCTCAGTAAGATCCTTAGCCGTTTTATTTTTTGTATTAGTGTAATTTGTTGTTGACACCTTCTATTATGTTTGGAATTGAGTTATAAGTTGTAAAATCCAAAAGTGCAATCTCCCACTGTTTATCTTCTCTTAGGTGTAATGGTGGAAATAGTGAACTCCTCAAAGTTGACGATAGTGCCTGTAACTGTTACAGTACAGGAAGACATCTTATAGTTGACTGACGCTTGTGGCTAGAAAGTCCAAACATAAATGTCCGCATACTGATGTTTCTTCTTTTTGTCTTCTATCGTAATTAAAATACACTTTAGGCACTGAACCGAAATATTCGTACAATTCTTTTGGAGGTGGAAGGTTCCCAAAACTGTCAAAATAAAACACAGAATCGGACAATTTCTTGTAACAAACCCAATGGGTACCAGCACCATGAATATCATCAAGATTTACGATTTGCGGCTTCATTTTTCCAGAATTTTCTCGGCAACCCGTTCCGCATAAACACACCTCTGAAAAAAGGTATTTTCAAACATGATGCATAGCGTTCAAGCTCCTCGTTGTTCAAGGCTTTATTTGGCAAAATTAATTTAATGTTATTTAATATGCACGGTATGGTCTTAGGTATAATCCTTTTCCGTTTGACTTTTTTTAGAACATGTTGAACACCTTTTCCTTTACGATTTATTTTCTTAGTAGTGCTACTTCTCTTCCTTGTGCCTCCACCGGATGTATTTTTCCTTCGTGTTGTCTTTCTTTTCCTCCTCCTCGACCCTCCTCCAACTGCTGTTTTGGCTTTCATAGCTGCTGTCACTGCTAATGCAGCTGCTCGTTCCCCAACACTTGCGTCACTAGATTTTACTCTCTGCCAAGCTTTTTCAGCAAGAGCTCTATCAGCGATTGATCTTCTTCTCGAATCTGAGTAATTTGAATATGCAATGTCATGCGCTTTGCAGGCTTCGTCCAATTTGTTTATTCCAGGATCTCCACGGGCTAAACGCTTCCGTAATTTCGTACCCGGACCACAGTATTGATAACCTCCAGGTAAATGTAGCTCTATTGGAAGTGCGTCGATAGCTGTATTTATTAGTGCACCTGAAGGTAAAGTCGCAAACGTTTTCTTAAAAAGACCTACTGCTGAACTAGTGAGTCCACCTCCTCTTCTCATGAGTGACGGATCACTACTAAATGGCTTCCTCCTATGCATGATAGTTTAATGTGTTAGTTCCTTAGTGGTCATAGTCATAGTCATAGTCATAGTCATTTATTTTCTGAATAGATACAATTAACAATATTGCATATCTCAGTCGTCAATTTTACAAAATTTATGTATACAAAATTATTTACAAATGAATAAATAAACTAAAATAAATCATACAATACAAAATTAAAAATATTTATTCAAGCAGACAGAATTCATTAACAGTGTAAAGCTCTTTATTTATAAGAAATTGTTTAGTCTTATTTTTAAATGTAACAAAACTTTTGCAACCTCTCAAATCACTGGGGAGATTATTGTAAAATTTTATGCCGGAATGAAGCGCCTCTCTTTCAGATAAGGATAGGTGAATTTGGGCAGGGAGGAGATTAGCACCATGTCGGGTGGGGTACCGATTGATTTTCCCCTACAGTTTGGAGGGAACTAAGATTTTGTTTTACCAATAAGGTTACTTTGAGAATGTACAGTGAGGAAAGGGTCAGAATGTTGAGTTGTCTGAAAACCCCTCTACAGGAGTGGATGGCGGAAGTCCAGAAATTATACGAACTGCCCTTTTTTGTTCCAAAAATGCCTTATTGGTTATGAGCAGAACCACCCCAAACTTCAATCCGTATGACATAATTGATTGAAAACAACCGTGGTACACTGCCAACAGATCCTCACGCTCCAGCAATGGAAACAATGTCCTCAAGCAAAGTTTACCCTACTAAGCTTCTTACAAATATCAGAAATGTGGGGGTTCCATGTTAATTGGGAATCCATCCTCACTCCAAGAAACTTGATATTGGAAACCTCTTTTATAGAAGATTGTGGGAAACTTAAATCTGAGCACGCTTATTTCTAGTAAGAAATTGGACATAGTTGGTCTTGTCCTGATTCAGAAGCAAGTTATTACGCAACAGCCAATTCTCAAACTCAGATACTGAAAGAGCAAATGTCATCTTGGATATTTTCGGGAGAGCCAGTAAACAACATTGTGGTGTCGTCAGCGTAGAGTGTCAGATAAGGTGATTGAACATGAGCTCCAACGTCATTAATATAAAGAATGAATAGCAAGGGCCCAAGAATTGACCCCTGAGGGACACCAAACTTAATTTCAGATAAATCAGAAAATGAATCAGTGTCAGCCTGCACATATTGTTTCCGACCAACCAGATATGACCTAAACCAGAGAAGAGGAACACCATGAATGCCGAAAGACTCCAGTTTATCACAAAGAATAGAATGGTCAAACGCGGTCGAAAGCTTTCGACAAATCGCAGAATAAACAAACTGCGGGACCACCATTTTCAAGGCTAGAAATTACTTTGGAGGTGAAATCCACCAAGGCATCAGTAGTGGACGAATTGGTTCTGAATCCAAATTGATAGGGAACTATTAAATCGTATTTCGCAAGGAAAGACACAAGCTTATCGTAAACTAGTTTTTCAAGGACTTTGGAGAACGTAGGCAACAAGGCGATGGGGCGATAGTTATCAACATTTCCTCTGTCACCCTTTATGAAGACGGGGATGATCTTAGAAACTTTGAATAGGTCTGGGAATATGCCTGATTGAAGAGATGAGTTAAATAGGTCTGTAATGACTGGCAAGATGTGTTTGTAAGATTTTTTCAAAAGAGAACTTGAGATACCATCGATACCAGATGATGTTTTAGTTTTGAGGGATAAAATGGCCCTTTCAACTTCTACCTGAGATACAGGTCCAAAAAACATCGAGTTACTATCATGAACATTGGACACATTTTTACTGACGGGAGTTACTCCCTTAGTCAAAGAAGAACTGTTGATACTAGAAAAGTGATCACTGAAGACTTTAGCGACTTCCCTCGGAGAAGAAATTAGTTCGCCATTCTTTACCAGCGGAGGAATTTTAACACTACAAGAAGACCCATCCGTTTCCCTCCGAACTACGTTCCAGACCACTTTTTGAGGACAGTTACTCTCAACGATTTCCCGAACTAATTTTAGCTTTCTTTTCAGCAATAACGAGTTTGCGAAACTGTTTTTGCCTGTTTTGAAGAGAGCCTTGAGTGCTGGGTCCTGAAAATCACGAGCCAGTATTCCAATATCGACATTTTTATTTGCATAATCTTTCAACTCCCTGCTGATGGAAAACTTTCCATTATTGAATTGACTATCACGAACCCACTTCAAAGGAAAAGCAGCAGAAAAACAACGATTAATAGAGTCAGAAAATAATCTAAAACTTTTGTTAATATCACTCGTCTGATGAACAAAGTCCCAATCAACACTTTCAATGAGGGAATTATAAAACTGAATGTTGCGACTGGGTGAAAAGACGTTTCCTGACATAAGGTATTGCCGATGGCAGAGGTAATTTTATGGAAATAAATTGAGCTTCGTGGTCAGAGAGAGGGTTAAAAGAAGAGAAACATTCCAGGAAATCTGAGTTGAAGTTAGAAACTACATTGTCCAGAAGAGATAAATTCCTTGTAGGTCTGCTGACATATTCCATTAATTAAATGCAGAGAAAATATTCCGAGAGCCCTAATAGTTGAGTTCTCAGAGTCCATAAAATTTGTATTCCAGTCACCACAGATAACCATCCTATTATTTAGCTTGAAAACGTCGTGAACGAGACTTTCAAAACGTTTCAGAAAATCTATCTCATATTTTGTGGTGGACGGTAAATACAAACCACAGAAAATTTGGGAAGTTTGTGAACATTATTTTTAGGAATACAAGATACTATGACACATTCAAAGCAACTGGTGTTGGAGTACTTATTTCCAATGCATTTTTGGGCAGAACTAAATAACTGGAGGCAATGCGGTCGTTAACGAATATTGCAACTCCTCCTCCAGGAGATTTTCGACAGAATCTAGAACACAAGAAAAAACCTGGAATATTCAGAGGTTCATCTTTCCTCAGCCAATGCTCAGATAAACAT